>PVIR01001205.1:0-132746 GCA_004026965.1 Petromus typicus | reverse complement strand
TGAAGACTTGAGTCTTAGCTGGGAGCAAAGGAAGCCAAAGCCACATGCAAATCAGAGGTACAGGGCAAGAGAAGCCAAGGAGTGACCAAGCAAAGCAGGGACAGGACGCAGCCTGAGGCTGAGGGCCAGGCCTTTGATACTGCTGCGTGGTGCTCTTTCCTTTCTGGAGCCTTTACTTATGCTGGTCCAAAGGGGCACTGTTTCCTGGATAAACCTCAGCTGCTCCAGGTGGAGGGCCAGCTCCACACACTGTGCCAGGGCACTCTGTACGGTGAGTAGGGCAGCAGAAGAGCCCCGGCTGGGCTTCAGAAAACCCCCTGGGGCACAGCACTGGACAATGGTCAGGAGCACCCCTTCTGTGTCCTCACAGCAGCCCAATGAAGCTCATGGGGCTGGGGTGATGCCCACTCCACAGCTGGGGACTCAGCCCGGGAAGGCTGGCATCTCATCCTCAGCTGCTTCTCCAGAGGTGGGCTTGGGTCTCTGGTCAGGCTGCTGTTCCTCCTACTGCAAGGCCTCTCTGGCCTCTTTTCTTACTAGATAGCTAGGTGACCTTAGGGAAGAAGCATAATATGCAAAGTGGCTAGTGCAAGGCCTCGCTCGTGGAGGGCATCAGGAAATGAGCTGTTATTAATATATTTTTCCAGCACAGCTCTGAGCTGCCTTGGAGAGCTCTGTAGTCCTGTAGTCCCTACCTTCTGTAGTCCCTGAATCCACACAGTACAGGTGGTAAGAGGTTCCTGGCACACCTTCAGGTGGCCCCTCTCTTGTGTGACTCTCCCAACCTGGCCTGCTCCCTCCTAACTCCCCTGACACTTGACACTTTGGTCAATCCTGCTGCACTCCTGAGTGCCTCCCTCCGGGGGTTGCCTGCAGTGCCTCCTGCGGCTCCCCTTCTCTGAGGGCTGTCTCTTCTGGCACACCTTTTCCTGGTCCCTAGCTGAGAGAAAGGCACCTTCCGCCCTGCCCTGGCCACTCACTGCCAAGCACGGCTTTCACGTGGAGGTGTGGCGGCCTCCTGCGGCCTCCTCGCCCAGTGCCCACAGCAGAAATGGCAGCTGCATGGAGCGGTCCTCATAGGCGGCTCACGTATTGTGGGGAGGCCTCTGGGTACTGTGGGTCTGTCTCCATCACCTGCTCTGCTCGCCTTCCTGGTCATGGCGAGTGGCCCAGACAGCGCTGGGCTGGCAGGGAGATGGGGAGCAGATGCCAGGAGATGTGAAGGGAGGCTTTTCTTAGGCTCAGCACCCTCCCCAGGGCTCAGGAGCTCAGATGGTGAAGGTTGGCATGGTGCCCAGGAGGAGAGGGACTCCAGGCAGCGGGGACTTCGGGCTGAAGACAGCTGCCGGGACCTTGTTTTCTCTGAGCAACCTGCAGATGTGCGACCCTCACTTCTGGCATTCCTGCGTGCGCGCTCGCACACACACTCACACACTCATACTTGCAGCTACACACTCACACTTATGCACATGCTCACACCTACACACACACTCATGCCTACATATACACCCTCACACCCCCCCACACCTATACACACTCCCATGCAGCCCTCCTCCATTCCTATATACACCTCCTGCCTACACACACCTATACACACTCACACCTACACAACCTACACATACTTACACCTTCCTACATTCATACTCACACCCCACACAAGTCACACCTACACACACACACACACGGTAAACACACACACCTACACACATGCACACACTGTTCAGGCATCCTCCCTCACTGTCTCTCTCTCTAGCCCTTTGCTTTCCCTCCCCTGTCCGCGCCCCCCCCCCGGGATCCTATGACACAGCTCTGTCTGCTGTCCAGGGCAGAGGGCAGGAACCAGCAGGGGTACAGGGTGGGAAGACCCAGGGGAGCGGGGAGTGCACACCACCGTACTAGAGAAACCCCCATCCTTGGCCACGGGGCTCTGAGGGACTGGGCCTCCCCCTCCGTATCTCTCCTCCTCTAGACAGGGACACAGACTCTTCTCAGAGGTTGCGACTCCACTGCTCTCCACGGAAACACACTCCACTCCATGCCATGCTGTTGGAAATGCTGTTTGTACAGGATGGAGTGACCTAGGCTTTGGCCCTTCTTTCCTGGCCTGCCCTTGGGACGCTGCCCTTTACACGGACAGAAGCAAAGGCCACTCGAGCCCGGCTCACCCCGGCTGGCCGTGCTCTGATCTCTGCTTTCCTGGGGACCTCTGCCTTCATCGGTGTTCCTGAGTGTGTCCTCACTGCTGTCCATGACCCGGAGTCAGACCCGAGACAGACCCAGCCGGGGTCTCCTCAGAGAGTGACTTCCCAGCCCCATGGTCTGCAGTGGCCCCTGTTTTTTCACTGTGTCCTCAGTGTGCTTCCTACAGTGCCAAGAACTCCGTGCTGGGCAGCCTCCCCAGGACCAGTCCTCTCCAGTTGCTGCTTGAGTGCTGTCTGCTCTCCTCCCTGCCCTGCCCCGATGTGGAGTCTGGGGAGCTGGCTTTCTCTGCGCTTAACTTTATTCAAATGATTAAGTGCTTCTGTCACTGTTTCTTCTACCAATTCAAAACAATACTAGCTAACGTGTATACAGTGCTTACTACATGCTGGCCCTGTGCTGCGTGAGCTGACACATGCATCTCCTCCAATCCTCAAACTACCCTCTGCAGTGGGACTATTCTTATCCCATGGAAAGATGTAGGAGCAGAGCCACAGCAGCTCAAGCATTTGCTCAAGGTCACATGGCAATGACACGGCCTCACTGGGCTCTCCTCCTGCTGTCCTGGACTCTGTGGGTTCAGCCGGTGGGAAATGTGAAAGTAGAGCCCTGGGCAGGTGAGGGAGGGGACAGTGGAGCAGACTTAGGCCGCCCAGAATGGACCTTGCTCCTCTGGGGCGAGTGCAGGCCCGAGAGGGAGCAGGTGGGAGAGTGTGTGGGAATTACTCGAGATTTTCTCGTGCTTGTGCGTCATTTTCATTTGCGGCCCATTCCTGAGTGTTTCGACAGCGACTGAGGCAAATGTCACTACCATTCATCCCACTGACAATGAGGAGGCTATGCTCTGCGGTGAAATGTCTTGGCTGAGGTCATGCCATGTCTGCTGTGGGGACTTCTAGGGCCTTCTGCTGCCGGCCACCTGCTGCTGAAGGCTGGAGCCCAGGTCCCTGGGTAGCAGGAACCTGCCTCGAGCCATCCAGCGAGGGGTTGGTTAACTCTGGCCCCCACCGAGACTCTGGCATGGAGGGCCCATGCAGCCCTCCTCCATTCCTGGCCCAAACTGGCACAGGCACCTGGGAAGGACAGCCGGCCAGCCACGTGCCGCTGGTACTTTAAAAATAAACCAGGGAAAAACGGGGCTTAAAAATAACCCTGGGGATGTGTGAGGAGCTAATTACCACTGCAGCCCCCTGTCGGGGCAATGGGGAGGCACCTGGGCCCCCATGGTGCCTGGGTACAGCGTCCACTCTACTCTCCTCCAGCTGAGAGGCAGGTGCCAGACCCTGCTGTAGTAGCTGGGCCAGACAGGGGCACAGAAGCCCAGTGCTCAGAGCTGGGAGCATCCCTAGGTCCCCGCTGATGTCCTTCACTGCAGAGTCCAGGGTGGGGACAGGGAGAGGAGGGTGTGTCCAGGTCTGCAGAGCTCAGCACCCCAGCCTGTGCCTCTGCCTTCGCCCTTGCCTCCGGGAAGTCTCTGGACCCTCCATTCTCTCTGGGCTTTGTCTGTGACTTCCCACTGAGACCACTGGCTCCAAAGGGAACGCTAAGGTCACAGCACTCTTTCTCTCTCCCCCCACTTCCCTCCCCCTTTCTGTGGTACGGTGGGAGCAGGTAGGTGGCTGGCTTTACCAATTCCAACTCCTGGCTGCCATTCTCCTTTGGGGCATTCCCTTTAGAAGGGCTTTGTGGCCCTTCCTGACCCATCTGGGGGAGACTGCTTGGCCCTTCCACTGCCCACTTCTGGCTCCCCCAGAGACATCTCTGAACCTTAGAGCTGGGCTTCGGCTGCTCTGAAGCTCAGCAGGCACTGGCCCAGGGAGCAGTTTGGAGGCAGGACCACACTCCTGTTCTATAAGCCCAGTACTCCTACGGCTCTCGGAAGCTCTGCAGCAGCCCCCACCTTTGGCAGAGGGTGCAGAACGTCTCTTGGGCAGGGAGGGAAGGACATGGGACCCAGCAGAGGACGGACTGCAGGGATCAAAGAGAAAAAACAGCTTTCTCAGAGGAGGGGGTGGAGGCCGGACTCGGGAGCTGACAGAGTGATCAAAGGACTGGGACGGCCGGGGAGGTGGTAGGGACCAGTGCGGGCCGGGCAGGCTTGCTGGGTGGGGGCTACTGTAGGAAGCTCGGGGCCCAGTCAGAGGGACCTGAGCCGAGCTCCTGGCTGGTTGCCCTGAGCTGTAACCTCGCTGAGCCTTGGCTTCGTTTGCACAATGGATCTGATGATAACTCCCTCCTGGGCGCCTGAGGAGGAGATAGGTTTGGAGCTGAGAAACTGTTCCTTTCCTGCCCAACACTCCTGAAATCTGGCCCCTCTGTGGCGGGCTCAGCAAGTGCAGAAGAGCACTGAGCTGGTGGATGGGACACTGTTCTCATGGCCAGTGTCTCTGCTCACCGCCGTGTTGTCACATCCAGCAGCTGCCCCTCTGATCTGACCTCCCAGTGTGGCTGGCACACTGACTGCTCCCTCTTGGAATACTCCTGGCCTCGGGACACCACTGTCCCCAGGTACTTCCTGTCTCCATCTTGCTTGCCCTCTCACTGTCAGTGACAGGGCTGGGCGCCCTGCCCTTCTCCCAGTTCTGCCCTCTCCCTACATGATCTCAGCTAGCGCATGACTTTTATTATTATTTCCAACTCTCAGGTTTTTATCTCAGCTTTGACGTCTCCTTTGAGCTGCAGACTTGTCTGTCTAACTGCCGTCATGGGTTTGTCACGAGCGCCTCAAAATTAACCTAGACATCTGCAACAGAAGTCCTGAACCTCTTTACCAAACCCGTTACTCTCTACGTTTCATTTTCCGTCTGGTAAATAAATACTCAACCTCCTGCCAGTTGCTCAGGTCAGACTTAGGACCGTCCTTCATTATTTTTTCCATGGACTCCCACACTTTGTCCCTTCCTTCTTTTCCCAACGCATGCATCTTACCCATCAACAAGTCCTGTCCCCCCGCTCTCTCTGCCCGCACTCTCCGCTTCCCCAGGCATCCCCTGGTTGAATCCATCATGTTCTCCGCTGAGTGTACACTTCCCTCACTACAGAGGCCCCAGGGGCTGCTTGTCTCTTTTGCCACTAGAAGCTACAGCTAGAAAGTGTGAACCAGAAAGGGGTCCTCACCCAACCCCAGAACCTGTCTGCACCTTGCTTTAACTTTCCAGACACCAGAACTGTGAAGTTGATTCCTGTTATGAAGCTACCTGGGTTGTGGTCTTTTGTTGCAGCAGCCTGAGCAGACGGAGACAAGGGACTTCTACCCTGTTTGAAACAAAATCCAAACTCTTGATCCTCCAGGGCCTTGAGGATCCGGCCTTTCCCCGTCCCTATCTGCCCTCCACTGTTTGGGGCATATGCCGCCACTGCTTGTTCTGCTCCTGCTCCTCAGACACTCGCACTGCAGCCTCCTGGCACCTCCTCATCTGCTGCCCCCTACTGTGGAGGCACCTCCCCATCTCTGCCCTCAGCAGCTCCTCTGGGGAGGCGCTTCCCAGGTAACTCTGATGACCCTTGTCACCCATGGGGCTTCTCCACCCTTCTCGACCACATCTCCCTGCTCACCTGTCTTCTAGGAGCTTCTTACAATCGAGACCATGTGTGTCAGTCACGACACGGTACATGGACTCTGCTACTCCTGAAATGGAGGGGCCTGGAGCACCGGGGCTACCTGAGTCCCTGGGGCCTAGAATGCAGCAGAGAGGCTGGGAACAACCGGGTCAATGAGGAATGGCTGAGGGGGATGGAGAGAGTCAAGGCCTCGATCTTGTCAGAGCAGCTGAGTGCCTGGGCAACCACTCGCCCTGCCCTCTCCCTGGCCCAAGGTCTCATCTCCTCACCTGGAAGAGAGAACGGCTGGCATTGGCTGTTCTCCAGGCATCTGGACCACCCCGGGGATTATTGTGCTGCCATCCACTGCCCACCTAAGCCCTTACTATAGAGGAGTGAACAGCATCGGCCCCGAGATGCACCCCATTCCCCCCTAAGGCTAGGAAGTCCGTGCATCGTCCTGCAATGTTCCACAAGTATTTCAAGACAGCAAACCACTGCACAGCGCCACCAGCTAACCAGGCACCTGAGATCCACGTCAATAGTCTGGGCTGATGTTGGTAACTGGCCCATGAATAAGATGTCAGCCCCATGACCCTAGAACCCTGGAGCCAGCGCCCAGCCTGGACCTGGGGGGGCATCACTTGTGTCCTGAGTGTGCTCTGTTCAAGGAGGGGCTGTTTGGGCCCTTGCTCCTGGCCACCCCATCTGAAAATGCCAGGTGGGGCCAGGCTCTGGGCCTGGCACTTCCTCTGAGTCTGGCACAGGACAGGGTGAGACCTGCCTTTCCAGAGGAGGCTCCTGCATTCCAGCCGTCCCAAGGGACCTTGGCCACTCTCTTTCCAGAAAGGTTGACTTGGAGGTCCTAGAGAGAATTGCGTCCTTGGGCCCAGCCACAGAGGAAGTCCCTCCAGAGGCTGGACAGCGTGGGGTGAAGTGGACACAAGAGTGTGAGCCAGAGCAGGACACTTCTCAGGAGGTGTGAGGAGGGGAGGCCGGGCCAGAACTTTGAGAGGCTCTGGGCACAGCCAGCCCCACCCTTCTCAGGTGAGGTTAGGTGGGGTGTGACTCAGCCCAGGTCCCAGCTGGTGGGGAAGGAGGCGCAGTGGGGGGATCCCCACTTTCCTCAGCTTGGCTGCACTGACACGGTTCACAGAAAGGACGCTTAGCGTGCCTCTCAGAGTTCCCTGGCCAACACAGTGGGGCCAAGCAGGGGACAGTGGGTAGAGGGGTGCTCAGGACTTAGGGCAGTGACCTGGGCATGGGGTCCAGAAGGAGGGGTCCCCACTTTGTTCTGTGCAGCGGCCTCTCTTGGGCTGACCTCCTTCACTGGAGTTGAGAACAGGCCGAAGCTACAGCCACGAAGGGGGACACACAGCCAGCCCTGGTCCCCGTCAGACTCTCTCAGTCCCCTTCTCCGGCGGGGGAGGAGCACACCTTCTCTGGGGCTGCCAGACTCCAGACGACTTTGCCACCTGGCTCACCGGGAAGTCCTGGCTCTGCGTTAGTTTAGAGTCCTCTTCAGCTGCCCTCTGCACGTTTCTGAGATGCCAAGGAGTCCCAGAGAGTGAAGGCCTGGCCTGGCGGGTGGCCCAGCCTCCCGAGGACAGAGCACCGAGCACCAGGCTGACGAGCTCTCCCCGCACGCTCCCACCTCTGCGGATTCCCATCACCCCGGGAGTCTTGAGACTTGAACTCTCACTTTACCCGGACCTTCGTGAGCTGCTCCTGGGGACAGTGTCCTAACACCATCCCTCTGCTGCTACAGGAAACTTTCCTGCCCTGTACAGCGGGCCGTTGACCAGCCCCCCACCACCAGAGATCAGGTAGGCTGCTCAGATCTCCCAACACGGCCCCTTCTCACTCGGTGGCCCCTCTTAAAAACTGTCACTTAAATGCCTACTCTCTCTCGGGGACTGCAAAGCAAATGTATGTCCAGGAGAGACACCAGCCCAGCACCCGTTGCTGCCATCACTATACTTCATTCACGGGGTGCACTTCTGCTGGGTCCCCACATTCCTACTATGGGAACGGCCCCCATTAGCCACTGACCGCGAGCGAAGACACTTTGGTTCCAGCAGGGAGGACTGAGTTTTAAGGTTGAAAGTTTGGGATTTTGACTCTTGCCCCATATAACTCTTTCAGGATCACAAGACATGACTTTAAGGCTAGATTTTTTTTTTAACTGGAAAAGTAGGAATATGGCGCTCGCACCTTGGGACTAGCACAGGGCTGAGGTATTGCATGTTCAGGTGCTCTGCACATGGAGCACAGGCCTGTCCTGCCAGTTGCTGGCAGAGGGGCTTTGGGTGCCTTCCCTGACCCTGTGCCTCAGGGTCTTGGTCTGTAAAAAGGGTGATAGTGAGGACTGAATGGCTCAGCCCCAAATGATTCCGGATGGGGGCGGCAGGGATGGTGCTTGGGAACCTGACTCAGGCTCTGTGGCAGCAGCCGCTTCACCTCCGGCCTAAGATCTGTACAGCAAAGCCCCGCACAGAGCCACGCTCTGCCCGGGTCAGAGGCTGGCGCCTGCCGAGAACTGCCTGTCCTTTGCTGGCTGCAGGTCCCAGGGGAGCCCCTGGAGCAGGAGAACTGGCCCCCACCTTAGAGGAGGGGCTGCCTTTCCCCGAGCCTGGCGTGCCTGGAGTCACTCTCTCTGGGCTGCCCCAGGGGACCCGACAGTTCGGATCTTGGGAGAAAGACCCCTAGACAGTCCTGTGACCTGTGGCTGGAATGTGATTCTCCGGATGTGTCTAAGATGGTCATTTTTAGGTTAGAGCCACAGTCAGAAGAGACCTCACACATTCCTGAAAGGGACACTGAGTCCACGTCAAGCACTGGGGCCTGAGCAGAATCAAGTGTGGCTGCTCAAGACCCAGGCATGTGGCCTGGGGAGAGGGTGTGTGGTAGGACACAACACCCTGACAGCCAGTCTCGGGATAAAGCACCCACATAGATCTGAGTGACAATAGCATGTCTTGTACCACGGCACCATCCTGGAGATCCTGCACACAACCCAAAGGCCACTTGATCTGAGCTCCCAGCAGAGGGAGAGGCCGTGCAAGCGTCCCGGGGCTGCTGAGGGCTGCTGAGAGAGCAGGGCAAGCCTGGCTCGGCTCTGCCACTTCTCTCCTCTGAGGGGGGACACTAAAATTACCATCAGAGCTGGGTCCCCAGCTCACCCTCAGCCCAACGGATGCACTTTCCTCCCCGCAGCTTGAATGCCCATCTTCACCCACTGAAGCCCTCACTCATCATTCACACCTCTCCCAGCCCTTCCCTGAACCCTCCAAGGGGTGGCCACTTGGATTCAGCACATGTGACATCTTTTCATGAGTCACTAGACTCAAGGCTCAAAGAGGAAGAGGATGAGTTTCTGTTGCCCATTCTGTTGGAGCCCAGGGCAGTGCTTAGAACACAGGTGGTCTCAGATCTCAGGTCAAAGATCTTAAAGTCAAAAAGCTTAAGATCTGGTTACCGTACTCTCAGTCCCATGGGTACAGAATGATGGTCTCTTTGGCATGTAACGTGGCCAGGCTAAAGGCCCTAGTTATTCAAACAAAAATCTGAGGATTACTACGGAAATATTTTGTAAATATAATTTTTTTTTTCAGTACTGGGAATTGAACCCAGGGACTTCACACTGACCTACATCTTGAACATTTATTTTTTAATTTGAGACAAGGTTTTGATAAATTGCCCAGGTAGGATTCAAAGTTGTGATCCTCCTGCCTGAGCCTCTTAGAGTGCTGGGATTACAGGTATGCATGAGCACAGCCAGTTGTAGGTGTGATTAAAGCCCATCATCAGGTGTTTTACAGTAGGGGATAATGGATTGGCTTCAGATTATGATGTAGAAGAATCTCAACAGAGTATCTCAGTTAACTTACATAGGCAGCATTTAATATGCGAAAGACTGAGGTCCAACTGAAGAAGAAATTCTATCTGTGTCCATTGCAGCATTTGTAGGATGAGGGCGAGTCCCATCCGCTCTTCTGACCACATGCCCTATGGGATCTGCACTTGCTAGTCTGCCCTATTGTTCTGTAACACAATTCATTGCAATACATGTATGTTTCCATTCTCCTGGTTCTTCTTCTCTGGTTGAAGCCTAACTTACAGAGATCTCTGCCATATGGCCATCCAGGATCTGCTTGTTGCTTCCTGTGTTGGGGAACTCACCCCTTTTGAGGCAGTATACGCTACCTTTGGCCACTTTCAATTTTATGTATTTCAACCCCATGGCCTCCATGAACAGCCTTGTCCCTCTTGTGACACACTGCTCCCTCCTCTGACTGCTCAGAGGCTATTGATGTTTCTCTTAAAGTTTGCAAACACAGATGACCTGGTCGGCTCAGAGAAACAGAGGCCTGTGCAAGGGACCTTTCCTGTCCGGACCCAACATGTAGGCATTAGAGCCCTGTCTTGAGATGATCCTGAGCCCCTTCAAATGAGGAGTGGGGCCGTCTGGCCTTCACTACTTAGGCCATTGCCCCCCTTCACACTTTCACCCTTACTCTCCAGGGTGAAGGTGTAGGAGGGAGGCGCTTGGGACATGAGTAGGTCATGTCTTCAGTAAGAACAGACGAGAGGACTCCTTCATCTCTGCCGTGTGAGGACAGGGAGAAGATGGCCATCTGCAAACTAGGTAAGGCCCTGAACAGACCCCTGATCCGCAGGCACCTGGGCCGTGAATGTCCCAGCCTCCAGGGCAGTGAGAAGTAAGCGTGTACTGTTTCGTCCCTCAGTCTATGGTGATTTGTTCCAGCAGCCTGGGCAGACAAAGGCAGGCAGAAGCCATGAGTGGGGAGCTTGCTCAGCTCCGGTGTCCAGCCTCAGCACCTGTTCCCTGCAGGGCTAAGAGCGGCCCCAGCAGGAAGTGCGCGGGGAGGAAGGAAGCCGCCCCTCCTGCCCCGCCCCTTCACTCACCCTCTCTACTTCCCTCCCAGCGCCCGGGCGCTCACCCGACTCCCATTCGGAGGGGCAAAACCAGCTTTTCTGTGGAGCTCTAACACTCTGGGGTTTTCCCCCTCAGCTCAACACTTTCTTTTCCTCAAAACAACAGTTCACACCTCATGACCACTCCCATAGCTTCTTTAGACTCTTATACTCAAAATGTGTACACCGGAGCAGGACAGAGGAGGGGGATCTGGCCAGCAGCTCCATTCCTGTAATGGGGGTTCACCCCAGCCACACTCTCGCACGCAGTCACCGCAAGATCACCTTCTCCTGGTACTTTCCTCTTGCAGGGAGCTGCTGAGAGGGGAGGGAACTGGCCTTTTCTGCTCAGCCAGCGGAGTCTCTAACTTCTTTACTTCATGATGTGTTTATTGTAGTCAGAAACCTGAGATACAGGATGTCATTACCATCTCTTTACATTATTTACATTATTATCCAAATTATTATCTAAATTCATCTCTTTACATTATTTGCATTATTATTCAAATAAATAATGGAATATTTATTACTGACAATTACTTAATAAAATATATTTTTAAAATCTTAAAAAATATGAGTCACAGATCTACAGCATGAGCAGCCCCTGGGGTTTGTTAGCAATGCAGAATCCCAGGCTTGGCCCCAGGTCTGAGGATTCAGAAATCTGCATTTAAGTGAGACCAGTCAGATCACTTGCTGGCTGCACAGTGTAAGAGCGTTTACTTAAGGGTGCTCTGGTAGGAAAAAGCAGTGTCTAGCACGAAGGCCAGTGTCTCTTTCCAGTGGTTAATGTCTCCCTTACTAAGGGGACATCATTGTGTCTTTGGAAGAAGCAAGAGGGAAGCAGGGAGGAGAGGAATGAGCTTTATGGAGTGAAAGGGAGGTCAGCCCCAGCACGACAAGGCCCCCCAGGAGGCCCGGCCACAGATGGCCACAGCACCCCCTGCCTGTGCTCTGGGCGGACATCGAGGCGGCTCCAGCTGGTGAGCAAGGGCAGGTGTGGTCCACAGCAGCAGCTGGGCACGGGGCTCCAGGGGAGGGGCCGGTCTCTGGGCAGACTGGGAGGTGGCAGACTCAGCTGGGCACGGCCATGATAGGCATTCATCTTGCGGCTCTCTGAAGAGCAGAGGCTCTCAGAGGAGTTGGGAACAAGGCTCTGGTCCCAACGCTAACGACTACGGTACCTGTGAGCTTTAGCCTGATCCCTCTCCACATGGTGCCCGAGGAGAGGACTGGAACTGGACTTCCGGTCCCTGTTCCGGCTCAATGTTCTGTGCGTAGTCTAAGCGCCCTGCGTAGACCCTAAGTCAGCCCCAGCGCCTGCTCTGTTCATGTGGAAGGGGTTGCAGAGGCTCCATGGAAGGGCACCTACGGGCCGGGTCGTTTATCTGTGGGGCGCTGGTCCGGGGCAGACGTGGCCCATGGTGGCCCACATCGGTTCCCTGCTCCGAGGTGGAGTTGGAGACAGGTGAGGGACATCCTGGGTCTCTTCTGAGCTTTGACTATAGTCACGACAGTCTTGCTGGCTGACTGCGGAGACATCATTTTTACTTTTTTTAAATTACAGAATCAACTCGCAGATTCACCGTTTGTGCCGCCAGCTGAAAGCTGTTTATAGCGGTGATTTGTGCTACATTCATCTGTGCTTGTTTATGTTTTCTTTGAACATGCTTATTGTGTTTGTCCTGCCCCACTGTGGCCAGGTGTGTGTCTCCTGTTCCCGTGCTTTCCTGCCCCCACACCCGCCATGCCTGCAGCCCGCCATGATGTGTGGGAACTGGACGTGCAACCTGTGGTCCAAAACTCCCACTTTCTAGATGAAGAAACTGAGGGTCAGCAGCTGAGCTTTGTGGAACTTGAACTTGTCTCTCTTTCCTCCAACCTAGGACAGATTCTCCCACGACCGGGGACCTCACTTACTCTAAATTTCTGCAGGATCTGCCTGCTCACAAGTGGAGGTGCTGCCCTTGGGGAGAAGCTGGGGAACCTGGGTTGGGGCGTGAGGTGTGGAAGGAAAGGGGAAGGACAGGCCGCTTCCTGGCCCTCGACCCTGCTGCCCCACCTGTCGGGAAGGAACAGAGATAGCTTTGGCCTTGGGGCCCTGAGGAGACAGCAGCTCCCTCTCTGGGGATGTGGTAATGTGTGAACAGCAGCACTAGTAATATTAAGGGTTGCAGATGCCATTCATCAAGGGCCCCCTCACAGCAGATACTCCTTTCTCATGATCCTTTTCAATCCGGGGAGAAGAAATAATTACCCATTTATAAATGACGAAGCAAAGTCCAAGAGGTTAAGAAACTTGAGGTCACACAGCGTGTGGCAGGGGATCTTGGCATGGTGCGGGGGTGCTGAGACAGAGCCTGGTAGTCTACACTCTTACCTCACCCTGCACAAAGACATGTGGGTGTGGGGGGTGGCTAGGGCCACTGGAAGGACATGCGGAGTGTTTCTGGGAATAGTCCTGCTGGGACTCCTCTTCTTCTCCCTGGGGTGCTGAGTGCCCGAGATAGTGCTCAGAAGGGTGGAAGGTGAGGAGGGAAGACTGGGCATCCACAGGTCTGGATCCTGCTCAGGCTTGTGCTCTCAACTTGGTGTGGTTCCCAGAGCAGGTTATTTACCTGAGGGAGGGGCAAACTGACTTCCTATCTGCTCCGTCCGCTCATTAGCCCCTGTCTCTGTGGCCTGACAGCCACAAACATTGTGGGTGGCAGTGGGAAAGTGGGCACCTGCGAGCCTGCGGAGCCTCCGGAAGGGCACAGTGCTGGCACAGGTGTGCCAGGCGGTCTGGTTTGGGAGTGGCAGGCTGGCTGTGGGGAACAGGAGCCAGAGCCCTCTGCTTCGGAGTACTTTGTGGGGAAACAGCAGCCTGGGCTCCTCGGTGCTCTGGGATGTGAGGGTCTGGGTTGAATCCTTCAAGTGGAGGAAGAACAGGTGGCAAATCCAGGACACGGGAGCTAGGGAGGCCCTCTGAGTCTGGCAAGGCCTGACTTTATGTCCTGAGGGCACGGATGAGTCATGTTCGCTCAGGGCCTCAGGTTCCTCTGATGAAAAATGGGGGTAATAACGCTCATCCGAAAGGGCTGGAGAGACTAAACAAGGGAATACAAATGAAGTGTCCGAAGAGAGCCCGGCGAAGCGCCGGTGATCTGTGGTGCCCGCCACTGTGCTGTGCTGCTGCCACGATTAATAAAATAGCAGCGGAGAGCACCTGCCTGGCATGTGCGGGCCCTGGACTCTGTCCCAAGCAAAATAAATGCATTTTAGAACATCTGAAAAAGAGACCTCTGAACAAGTGGAAGGATGAGGGGCCTGGGAGTCAGATCTAGCTAACCCCCCCCCCACTGTGTGACTCCCATCACCCCCAGGCGCCTTATCTGAGAGAGGAGGGGGTGGTACCAGCTGATCCCCAGGCCCTTCCTGCTCTGACAGCCCCTGGCTATGAATAGACCTGGCTGGGGCCTGGAGGAGTTTGATGACTCAACAGCTAGGGAGGGCAAGGTTTCCCAAGGAGAGTTTCCATTTGTGTTTGGTGAACTTGGGGGACCATCAAGGAAGGGTTTCCGGCTGGAAGGCTAGGAATGCAAGGTGGGGGGGTGGTCCTGCCTAGCCAGAAGAGACTGTGACTAACCAGGTGAATGACTAAGTCTGACCCTGCCAATCTTCCACCAATCAGAGCTCCCAAGAGTGCCCCACAAGCTGGCATCACTAAGCAAGTCGAGGCTCTGCCAGGCCCGGCTGGGTCTGGGCTGCACAGCATATGGAGGCAAAGAGGCAGCCAGGAGACCAGCAGGAAAGAGCACTGCGCTTGGAGTCCGGAGACCCGCTGCTCACCTTGACTCTCCGGCTGGCCAGCTGGGTGCTCTGTGCCCTGGGCCTCTCTTGTCTATCCTCCCTCCCTCGCTTATCTTCATCTATATAACAGAGGTAACAGTACCTGCCCTGGCTGCGTGACAGAGGTGTGAAGGCTGAAGCCTCACAACACAAGGGGAAAGCGTGTGACCATGCAGGCTCTGAATGAACCTTCCGTCCCAGTGAGACTCCCCAAGAGAGTTCCAAAGGGGACAGGCCTGCCGACCCTGGGTCCTGGGCCCCTTCCTGCCTTCTCATCATTGACCAGGCAGCCTCTAGCTAAGTGGCACAGCCAGAGAAGAAGGTGAGAAAGTCAGGGCTGGCTGGGTGGGGCTGAGACCGAGCAGAGCTGGTCTGAAGACCCAGACCTGGGCCACTGGCCTGATGTTGTCTGTCTTGCCCAGAACAGTATAAATGATCGTCCGACTCACGTTCTGCTTCCAGGAAGCTTTAGGCATTTCCCAAAGGGAGAACACAGGCACTTTGGGAAACAGTGGCCAGAATGGGGAATAGGGTGCTGCCCTTTCGTTTCTGTACACCTTAAAATCATCAACAGCATCTGAGTGCCCACGGCTGCTGGGTACCAGGCTGGCATGGGCAGCTCAGCAGCAGGGCCACCCAGACTCTGCGCACATGAGGATTAATTATAGTGTGGCTAAGGAGACAAAACACACCCCTAAAATGTGCATAACATTCAAAAGAGCCCACGCAGGTCACCCAGGTGTTAACAGTAAGTCCTGCTGTGAGCCAGAGTGGCCTGGGAGGCTTGGAGGGGAAGGGGGGACCTGAGCTGGACCAGAGGGTGAGTGTGGAGAAATACACAGAGGACCGAAGAAGTGTGTTGGACATGCGCCTGCAGGTGCTCTCAGTGGACGGTCGGGCTGCAGCACAGAGGGATTGTGCATCTAAGGGGTGAGAAAGGAAGTCAGATGCACAGATTAGAGCCGGGGATATAGGCTTTTGGTGTGCGTTAGGGAGCATGGGCCAGATTCCCCTGGCAGTGGGGAGCTCCTGGGGGCTTCTGAGGAGGAAACTGGTATGGAGGGGATGTTTGTTTGGGATGTTTGTTCCTGGCACTATTGTCCAAGGCGTGTGATTTGTTGGGAGAACAAGACTGGAGGCAAGGAGGAGCAGGGTACGGCAGTGAACAGAGAAAGGGAGGTGAACAAGGACTGGACAAAGGACGGGGTGAGGGAAGGTCCAAGGTGCTTTCTGATTCTCTGGACAGCTGACCACCTCCTGAAACCAGCCAGGTAGTAGTAGGGTGTCCCAGAGAGGGGAGGGACCCCAGGGTTGGTCTGGCCCCTTTCTGGCTCCTCTTTGAGTCTCCAGGGAAGCAGAGCCTCAGAACACAGTTTTGCAGTAGATAGAGAGCGGCCACGTCTGCCTTTTACCCCTTGACTCCTGTCAACTCCCAGGAAAACACTGCCATTTTGTCATGAGCTATGCCAAATGGCAATGAACCCCCGGGAGCCCAGCCAAGGCAAGGAGGAGGGTCAGAGAAAGAAGAGGGGCGGGGAAGAGCACCGAACGGCTCCTGGAGGCATCCCGATGGGCTCTGGGGAAAGGTGGGTTCCGATCTCAAAATCTGAGCACGTCAGGCCCGGGAAGAGCCTTTGAGATCATTTTGGCAACTTCTTCTTGTGTGGACGCAAGCCTGAGGTCCAGGCAGGGGAAGGAACTTGCCCAAGGTCACACGGGTGGTGTGTGGGAGCTGTGTGGGAATTACAGGGTCTCGGGAGTGGGCCAAGTGTCCATCTCTGCCAAGGGCCTGGCTGGCCATGCCCTTCCTGGACATATGCCTATGTCCTGTGCTGTGCGTGTTCTGTGTGTACCTGAGACACTGTTCCCGTGCTGTCACAGGATGTGTGTGTGCGTGTGTGTGCGCGCGCGTGGCTTCCACACCGCGAGCTGTCCTGGCTCAGAAAGCAGGGCTGGAGCCATTCCCAAGAGGTGACTGTTGTGCTGGGACGCTGAAGGCTGACAGGGCTCTATCTGGCTTCCAGCACCAGCTTTGCTGCCCTGAGAAAATCACAGGCACTGGTTGGTGGTACCCAAACTCCGGAAGCTAGACACACACAGACAGACACACAGACACACAGACGCACAACACTCCCCCAGGCAGCGCTCACAGCCGCAGTTTCAGGGTGTTCCAGGCATCCACACTGGCCTAGAGCGCCGCGGAGTAACGTACGGCATCTCCCCGGCCCCCTGGCGCCCCGCAGGTGTGGACCCGAGCGGGCGCGGAAGCCCACGCAGGGCCAGAGGAGTCGCGCACCCCGCCGCTGCCACCCCGCGTCCGCTGGGGCCTAGCCCGGCCACACCCCTCCTCCTCCAGCCCCGCCGCCGCGCCTGCCCCTCTCGCACACTTCCAGTCCCCCGGGCTCCTCGCGTAGCCCGGCAGGGCCAAGTCGGGCCAGCCCGGCAGAGATGGAGGTCCGGGGCCAGACATCGACGCCTGCCCGGAGTCCCGAGCCGCGGAGCAGCCCCGCGGGCTGAACTCGGGCTCCGCGCCCAGCCCCTGTCGGCCAAGGACCCGCCGCAGCGGCCCCCGCCCCCCGCGCGGCCAGTAGTTACCGATGGTGGTGATGACGGTGATGGCGAAGTAGAAGGAGCCGGCGAAGCGCCACTGCACGCCGGCCTTGTGCGGCTTGAGGCGCAGCACGACGCGCTCGAGCTCCTCGTAGCCGCCCTGGCTGAGGTTGTAGCGCGCCCGCAGCTCCTGCTGCCGCAGCTCCAGCCGCTGCCGCTCCAGCATCTCGGGCTCCGACTCCAGCGCGTCGAAGACCGCGGCGCCCACCAGCAGGTAGGTGAAGGTGCACACGATGAGCGCCAACGTGCGCACATTCTGCCGCTTCATCGTCCCCCCCCGGCCGCCGCCGGCCCCCCGGCGCCCCCGGCCCCGGCCCTGGCCGCCGCTGCTGCTGCCCCGGAGGCGGCCTGGGGCATGGCTGCGCTCGCTCGCTGCGCGCCGGGCTCCGCGCCCCGGGCCGCCGCCGCCGCCGCCGCGGAGCTGTCCCTTCAGCACCACCCACCGCCCTCCTCCGCCGGCCCCGCGCCGCCCCCGCGCCCGCCCCGCGCCCGCCCGCCGCCGCCGGCCGCCTCCTCCCGCCAGCCCTCCTGCCCAGCCAAATAAGGACTGGGGAGCCGCGCGGAGGGCGGGCGCAGGGGCAGCGAGCGGAGCGGGAGAGCCGGCCGGACAGAAAGGGGGGGTGGGGTGGGGGTGGGACGGCAGCCCCGAGAGAAAACTGGACCGGGAAGCACTGGTAACTCAGAGAAAGGGAGAAGGAGGCGACCGAGAGACCCAGGAGTGTGCGAGCGAGGAGACGATCCAGAGGCAGACACACAGAGCCAGAAATAAAGAGAATAAAGAGGCCGGCAGGAAAACGGGGCAAAGGGCTGAGCAGAGCAGCAGACGGGGACACAGGGCTCCAGAGAGCTGCAGATAAACTGATGCTACAGAAAAGCAAGGGAGGGGAAGGGACAGGCGAGGTGAGGCACACCCCCCACCACCACAACCACCAAGGCCCAAGGCTCAGCATGTTATACGCAGCCGGAGTGGATCTCGGCCGGGCCTTGCTACTCCACTCCTGACAAGTGGTCGAGGAATCTGAGCCACAGAGAGGCGAAATGACACGCAGGGCGCACAGTGAGTTGGTGACAGCACTAGGACTCAGCTAGGATTTCCTCCCCATGCACACGAAGGCCACACTGCCTTAGGAACCGGCAAAGCCAGCTGAGGACTTGGATGCACAAGAGGCCACACCCAGCGGTTCCTCTTCCGGCTCATAGGCTTGGCTTCCCAGGGTCTTCTAGCTTAGCCTCCCCTAGAATGCCAGGGAGGGCTTAAGACAGTGTTGGGTGCAACCTTGAGTGTCCCAGCAGGACTAGGATCTGACTGAAATTGGGTAGGCAGGGCCCAGATGAACAGACTCGTGGTCAGACTGGAGGAACT
The DNA here is from genome assembly GCA_004026965.1 of Petromus typicus. NCBI lineage: Eukaryota > Metazoa > Chordata > Mammalia > Rodentia > Petromuridae > Petromus > Petromus typicus. The sequence continues at coordinate 114,265 of PVIR01001205.1, read as the reverse complement.
AGGGTAAAATCTCCCTCTGGCTCCGTTTCTCTGTTTGTCAACATGGCAGAGGTGGTGGTGAGGAGGAGCAGGCAGCAGGACCTCAGGAAAGAGTGTTGCTGCCTCTCTCGGAGCCTCCTACCTCTATCTGTCCATGAGGTGTCATGGCAGATGATCCCCACAGGCCTCGCGCAGCTCCAAACAACTCTGGACTTGGATGTCTGAGTGAGGAGAATGACAGGAATGCAAATCCCAGGGCCAAGGAGGGTCAAGAAGGCCTTCACGAGACCCTGGCACAGGCCACACGTAGAGATATGGGAGGGGCCCAGAGCCTCCAACCAAGGGCCCGCTCAGGGGGTTAGTTCACCAGAAAGGAGGACACTGTGCCACATCCTGGGCTGGCCTGTCACCCCCAGATACTACGCTTCTCCAATGGCATACCAGAAGTGACACCAACCTACCCTCCATTCTGTGTTTATGGAGCTTCTGCTCTGTGTTTGGCTGGGTGAATTACATTCACTATCTCCAATCTTTACCAGTCTTGAAAGGTAGGTCTGCTTATGCTCATGGCCGTTTTAAAAATTGAGACACTGGGGCTAAAGCCAGGCAGTCACTCACACTCACTCAGCTTCAGTCTGAGCCCTCAAGACCCATTCTCTTCTCCTTGACTCTTGGTGACTCAATTTTTCTACCATAAAATAGGATAGATCATTATATACCTCTACCGACCTCCTTGGGAGTTGAGTTTCAAGTGATGGCAGAAGACACACATATGCAGATGAGAGGACATAAAGCCTGCTGATGGCTTTTGCTCTTTAGGGCTTGGGGTTCTGGACCAGAGCCTGGTTAGAGGACCCTGAATTTGTGGCCCAATGTCCTTTCTCCTCACAGATGAAAACATTGGATTCTTTACAGGTATATATTGCCTGGCCACGAGCTCCGCCTCAGCCTGTTACAGGCTCTCCCTTGGCCTCTTCTCTCTCACTAGAAAAAGAGCCCTGTGTTTCCCAGCATTCCCTGGGTGGGTTACAAGCGGAGCCCTGTGTACCTGTGGTGTGCTGGCTCCTGGTCAAGGTTGCTCCAGAAGCCGCCTCCCCCACAGGGTGTCAAGGTGCACAAATGGCTTGCTAGACCTGCTTTCTGGGTGAGAATGCTGTGTTCCCAGGTCTCCTCACTGCTGACTGCCAAGCCAGGCTACTGAACAGATGAAAGGTGATATTATAAGCGAAAGAGCTTTGGAAAAGGGAAAAATCTCCTTTGGGGGCAAGGCACTTATTAATTATGAAGTTTGTCCTCACCACACTTTAGAACTGGCAAGGCCTTCAGAGATCATCTGGCCCAGCCTTCTCATGTTACAGGTGAGGAAACTGAGGCCCAGAGAGTAGAAAGGAGTTACTGCAGGTGGCAGAAGGAGGGAGGGCACCAGGGCTCACACTCCGTTCGTGTAGCACCTACTGTGTATGGAGTAAGAGCATCCGTCATGGGGAAAACAGGACATAATTGTGGTGGGCGCAGAGTCCAGGAGAACCTGGTCATCTTCCTGCTGTCTCTCTACCTGTCCCTTGTGGAGGGGACCCGAGTAGGGTCTAGGTTTCTGGGTGGTTCCCAGACTTGCAGGCAAGAGTCCTTTCCCCTACTCTGGGCCTGGTTGGATTGTGCCAAAGATCTAGCAGCCTGTCACACTTCCTTCCAAGTGGGAGGGAATGCTGTGGACTTGCCACACCTCCCAAAGGCTGCCTGTCACTTCCTCATGTTGGCCGTGGCATTTGGGGTCCCTCACTCCTGCCTGTTCCTTGGTCTGCACATCCACAATAGAGTTTTGGGGACCAGAAAATGTCTGCCCTCCTTTCATGCCCCTCACCTGCCTGTCTCCCTCTCTCTCTCAAGAATTAGGAAAAAAAGGGGAATGGCCACTGCTTTGAGGACTAGATTGTGAGGGAAGGGACATCATTGACATTGGATACATCTTACAGAACTTATTACTAGTTTTTACGTTTGTTGTAAACATTACACACAAACTATTTTCCGGCCTATTTTCTACTCCGTTCCTCTCTAAGCTCCAAACACATCTAGTACTTTCACTTTTCCCACGACTCACGGCTCTCGTCAGCTGGGTGCTGACGCCTCCCCGCCTCTTGTCCTCTACCCATGGGGCTCCTATTCAGGCTTCAAGGAGCCTTTCCCGCTCAGAGGCTGCTCCTTCCCTAAGCGCCTCTCACTGGAGCCTCTGACTGCTTTGAGCATCCACAGACTCCTATCTGAAGAAGCCGGCTGGTTTCCCTGCCTGCCGACCAGCTCTGTTAGCTCTAATGCTCGTCTCCTCACTAGGGCTCCCAGCCTTCTTACTCCTCCTACTCTGCCCACAGTGCTTTGGGCAGCAAAGCTGGCCCACATGTTGCTGTAGGTCCTCAGTACACAAGGGAAGGCCGTGAGGAATCCTTTGTTCTAGAGTGGCAGTGCCAGTGGGAGAGGGGCACAGGTGGCTAAGTCTCAGGCAGAAGAACAGGCACTCTGCTCCTGTGACTGCAGAGGAACACATGTGAAGCTGGTGAGCCCTGGGAGGGGGGAGGGGGTGGACAAAGGCACGGGGGTGTGTCCAGTGCTCCAAGGAAGGGCCCTGGGACACAGAGAGGCATTGAGCTGGAACCCTGTGTCCATGCTGACGGGCCACTTGGGAGAACTGCATGGCTTCTCTGTGCCTCAGTTTCTATTTTATATGATGTAAAGGTTGACTCTGAAGAGATCTCTTCCCCTTTGGACATTCTGGGATGCTGTCGGAAGTCCTGTCCCTGTGACCAGTAGTGCTCATGCCACAGTGCCTGAGAATGTGGTGAGAGGCCCCTCTGCTCCCTGCATGGCCACCTTGCTTTCTGGGCACTTTGGTTGCAAGCTGGGAAGAGCCAGTGAGGTTAGAACTACCGTGCTGACCCCAAGCCAGACAGGCTGGGCTCAGTCCTGCTTGAGTGGGGTCTCATGTGAAAATTCTGGTCCACTCTGTGTGAACAGACCACACGTTCCCACAGGGCAGGAACAAGTCTTCCTCATGCACATATCCCAGGCCCTCTGCATGGCAGCCAGTGCGGAGAAGGGCTCCACAGACCCACCTCCATCACTGGCAGTCAGTGTGGCCCAGGGCCCGGGGATCACTGTGGGAAGAGGTGTCTGTAGCACCCCCAGCATCATCGAGGGGCAGGTCGTGGGAGTGAACGGCCCCCGGAGGCGCAGCAGGAGTGGCTGACAGCGCCACACCTGGGGTAGTGGTGTAGATGGGTCTAATGTGGGGTGCTGTGGATGTGACTGGCGAGTTTCGAGGCGGATCTCTGTAGGGAGCGAAGTCAGGGATTAATGTGGCTTTACAGAGCATCACTGGTCCCACTGCGGCCGGCCTGCGTTTGTCAAGAGCCGCCGTTTGTTTAACATCTCAAGCCCGGATCAAACACAAAAGGCAACTGTGAGTAGAGGGAGACTGTGGGCTAGGGAGAGAGCCAGGCTGGAAGCTGGACACCTGGCCCTCTCCGTCTTGCCCCACTGAGCTTCGAGCCGGGGAGAAAGCTGTGCCCTCTGGGCAAGAGAGGGCTCCACAGGTGGGTCTGAGCCCAGCCCGGGGGCGGACATGGCTCTACTGTGAGTGAGGTGAGGACAACTGGTTTTCATGGAGCCTCGATCACCCTCATAAAGCCCCAGTCCTCACCCCAAAGCTTCATGCCCCACATCTAGTGGCCCTTTCCCCCAGACAGGACCTCCTAGGTGTTCTTCTCTCTGGGCCTCCATGAACATGCTCAAACATGTGTCCTGTGGCTCTGCAGGTGCCAAGGCTACCACACAGACCCTGGTCACCTTGTGCAGGCCCCTCATGGCCTCATCCTGCAACACTGTTTCCAGTGTGGCCTCTCGGTTTTTATCCCCCCGCGCTGCGTGCATCACAGCCCCCACTTCATCCTCCCCAGACGACTATCTGTCACTCCGCTCATTTTGCCTTTGCTGAGTCTCCTCACCCTTTTTCTCCACCTGCTCTTTTCCCCTCCCTTCTTCAAAACCTCCTTCTTTCCATACTTAGATACTAGGATCTAAGTCAGGCAGGCAAATGAGCGAGTCTCCCACTTGGCATGAGTGTGCGTGTGCGTGCACAGGTGTGTGTGTGTGTGTGTGTGTGTGAGTCTGTGCATCTCAGAGCTTCAGTGCCAGTCCTGGTTTCCTCTCCTTTCCTTCCTCTGCTCCCCAGGCCTTCATGCTCCGCTCCTCCTGCGCTGCTCTCTGTGTGCACCCATGGGCTGCAGACCAACCGAAGCTGGAGGAAACCCCGGGCCTGGCCCAGTGCAGGGGTGAGCACCACAGCCCAAGACCTCAGCTGGGACTCAGGTCCAACCCATCGCTATGATGTAAGTTTCTGAAACCCCCTCCCACTGTGACTCTCAGTCCCTTGAGACAGTCCACAGCACAGACTCTGGAGGGGCTGGGGCCCATCTCTGGACAAACACACTGCTGCTGAGGAAGAAGAGAGTCCAGAGATGTAGTCAGCAGCCTCACAAATCTTGAAATCCTGCTTGGCTGGTTTATGGCTTCTGAGAAGCCAGCAAAGGCAGAGTGTTCTCAGCCCCAAACACAATCATTATAATAGCACTTGCCATGATTAATCAGCCCCAGTATCGCGTGGTGCCTGGGAGCACAGAGCACTCTGTCGGGGTGAAGGAGAGGGAGAGAGGGGCAACTCACTCCTGAAAAGTGGGTTGTGGTGTCCTGTCCTCAGTGCAGGGGCTGGGGCTACACAGCAGCCCTGCTATGTCATGTCCTGTCTGAGCTGTTTATGTTCCTGCTGAGGAAGGAGTTCTAAGTCCTATGGTCCAAGCTGCTGGGCTCCAGATCACACTGGAAGAAAGGAATCGACACAGAGGAGCAGGTTCCTGGCTCCACACAGACTAACGAGCGGCCTCACCAGTGTGATGTACACGGCACAGGGGGAGAACTTGGATGTTCAGCCTGGAGATGAGACGCAGGGATATGGAAAGTGTCACATAAGGAAGATGAATCTTGCTCCACCTGGCCTACGAACAGTGAGTGATCTGTGGGCATGACACAGCCAACCAATGAGGAGTTTTCAGTGCAACATAAGACGGACTGTTCTCCAAGGTGCCTGGAAGAATTGCCATCTTGCCCCAGATGGTTATGAGTCCGAGAGCTCCAGGTCAACAGGAGCATGCAAACATAGCCTGGTGGATCTCGTGGCCTGAGGCCATTTCAGGACGATTCTGGGCACTGTACTGCCCCTGGCATGTTGTAGGTCTGCAAGAAGTGCTTTTTGCCTTGTCTGTTAACTATGTTGAGTTTGGATCTGGACTTGGGCCTCTCTGGGGTTCCACTGAGCTCACTCCAGTTCTGGGAGCAACCTGTCCTGGCAGGCTCTTTGTCCCCCAGCCTGGAAACACTGGGATTTCTTGGCTCCTGGCCACAGGAAGAGCTGCTCTGGGCTTCTCCCTGCTGAGCCTCCCCAGTGCTACCTTCCCTCTGCTCACCTCATGGGATCTGAGTTCAGAGACCACCCACACATCATCCGTGCTGCTGCCCGCAGAGGCCCGACACACACAGGTTGGGATGAGGACCTGGAGCCCTCAGACTCCAGCAAGGGAAATGGGTCTCCGGCAGGCTAATTACTGGGAGCTGATTCTATTAAGCAGATAGCTTGCTCTCGGCAAAGCAATTATACCTAATCAGCCCCTTGCAGCAGTCCAAAGGGACAGCCGTTGGAGCCAGACACATGCGTGAGCAAGAAGATCAAAGTGGCCTGGGCACAGGCCCGGCAGGCTCATCCGAGGCCAGGGCCACCCCTGAAGTGGGCTTCTCAGCCCTTCCCAGGGTACTCAGATCTTAGGACGCTGCATAACCCCAGCATAGCCAAAAGGGACTCAAAGAATTAAGATATGGCTCGACCCCTAAGGAGCTAAACCTTATCGAAGAGAGCGCTTCTCAGACTTATGCCCCAGTTTCCCTGTCAAATGAATAGACTGGAAGACAGGTTTTCCTTTCCAAGCTCAGAGCTGCAGCACCTCCAGTCCCACTGGTTTGGATTCCAAACCAAACTCAGGTGAGCTGGCTGGCTAGAGAAAACTAGTGTGAAACCCCCAAACATGGAAATTTGTCTTGGAAGATCGAATTACTCTCTGTTTTAAAAGCAAACTTTAAAAATACATTTTTTAAAAGTATGGATGTCCTATGGTGTTTACATTTTTTTCTTTAGAAATTTTATGAAATGTGTCTTCCCACCCAAAACGTGAATTTGCTGACCAGAGTTCAGTGAGCTGTGGGCTCAGAGTTGCTGGGAAAGTAAGTCATGTCTGAAGAGGTAAGAAAAGGTGGTCTTGGGAAGGACAGAGGAACAAGGCGGAGGTGGGGATGCTGGCCGTGCAGTAGACATCTGTCGTGCTTGTTCATGTGGCATTTTCCTTCTCCACAGGGAAAACTTCTTGATTTTTGATGCTGGAAGGGTGGTGGAAGGGTGGTGAGGAGTAATTTAAACATCAGTCCCTTCCAGTGAGTACCAAGCAACGGGTGTGACCCACGTCACCAGCGTGGCAGTGCAGAAGGGGCCAGAAGGCAGGAAACCTCGCAGGCCCAGCCTCTTTGAGCTCTGACCCAGGACACGAGGACAGCAGTCTCCACACAGCCTGCCTTGTGCCGAGCCAGGGAGGCTGTGAGACAGTGAATGTGAAACGAAGAGGCGACTCCATCCCAAGGTGAGGGTGCTGTGGGCAGCTGGCACCAAGGGCCCTCTCCTGCTCAGCCCTTGTTTCTGTTCTCATTTCATGGCTGCGGCTTGGGGAGAAGGGTGGCCTTGCTGGAGCAGACCAGAAGGCCGCCTGAGTTCCACCTCCTCTGTCCTTGGGTATCTCAGATGGCTGGTGCTTACAGGATTAGATCGGAGCCTTGAGCTGTCCTCTGAGCACAGGTCTGGCACTGACTGGCAACCAGTGGCCTTGCTGGGCCACACACGACCTTTGGGCTTATGGGGGTGTGGCAGGTGGTGAGACTGAACCTTGATTGGGGGAGCACAGCCCACACCTTTGGCTCCAGCTTGTGGAGATGGGACCCAGGCTGGAGCCCCGAGGCAGGCCCAGATCGTTCTGCTCCTTAGCCTGGCACTAGCCCTTTGCCAAGAGGGAGGCTGTGTTCCTGTCTTCCGGGAGTGATGGGGAGAAGGCTAGCCTGGAAGGGTGCTGGGAATCCTTGAGGGCCAGCCAAAAATATGCATTGCACCTTGGGGTGAGGAAAACGTGCAAGGTGCCCAGCAGTGGTGTCACAGGATGAGGTCTTGGCCTTGCTGGTTCTGCCCAGCCCTCAGAGCCCAGCCGCACCCCATGTCCAGCATGCTCTTCCTCTCCATGCTCCAGCTGCATCCCCATTGCTTCCCTTGGGGATCTCTGTGACTCTGTTCTTCAGATTTCTCTACAAAGGCGTCAGACTCTCTCTTGTCTTTATGCCACCAACATATGTGATCCCAGGTACATATACAAATATACTTAGTACTCTCAACTAGGAGCGGCATCACTCTTAATTTATAGATCATTTACTGAGACTCCCAGTCAAGCAACTTGTCTAAACTCTTCCAATTAAATAGACAGATCCAAGAGTCAAACCGAGCCCAGCCTGCCGCCTGCCTGTTTCTCCTCTGCCACACTTCTCCAGAAAATGACAGGGTGGAGCCAGGCAGCAGCAGGGGAATAAAACAGAAGGTGCTGTCAACGCCACGCTGCACATAGTTAGAGCTTAGAAAATTACTGTCACACGAATGAATGAATAGCTCAGAGGAGAAGGTGGTGTGTAGGGCCGGGACTCAGCGTCTGGGTTTACCCCAGAGGAACACAGGCTTAACTTGGAGTAGGGACGGGGGCAGAGCTGTGGGCGAGGCCTAGTGAGTCCAGCTCACAAAAGGGCCGGGAAAGAGGCCCGTCAGTGAACAGCCAGGGTCTCCTCCAGGGTGGAGGTGCAGGAGGGGAGGCAGAGCTGCCCAAGGCCCAGCGCTGGCACAGTGCCCAGGCAGAGACTTAGAAGGTCTCCGTCTGTGCACAAGCTGAAGGTTGCTTTGGCGCTTTGAGCTGGGTGCCTGGCAGAAGGGAGCTGTCTCTGAGCACCCCAGCGAACCGGAGGGGAAGGGACTGTCTAACTGCTGGGGGCAGGATGGGGCAGGGCAGGGCCCCAGCTCTGGGCTGCATGGGTCGCCAGCATCCAGAGATGGTGCTGTCCAGTAATGCATGGAAACCGCAGCGCGTCAGGGAGACAGAGGTCAGCTGGGAGGCAGCGCTCAGGCGGAAGGGCACCGCGCCGCCAGGGAGATGGAAAAAGTGATGTCGTTACAGAATAATGTGCGCCAAAGGAATGAGCTGTAACTGGTGAGATCCAAAGGACAAGCGGGAAAACGGCTGCCAGAGGCCCAGGGGTGTCCGATGACGCCTGACACTGTCCCAAGGAGGGAAGGAGCCCCAGCCCCCAGGCCGGGAGGCGGTTACCCCATGGGCTCCATGGTCCTTTTCTGCTCCCTCATACCCTGCCATGCACCCCCCTGGTCTATTAATAACTGCTTGATGAATTGAGTCACGACAGGCCTCCTGGCCAGAGAACGCTGCCCTGCTTCTCAGAGCAGATGGAAGGAGGCAGCGTGAGGCAGAGGCCGAGCGTGAGTTCCGGTCCGCATCACTGATGGGTCCCGCCCTTTCCCAGAATGGAAGCATCTTCTAGTTGAGGCTTCTGGCTGCTCCAACCCAGGGGATTGGGAGGATTAAATGAGGCAAGGGAAGCCACCGTTCCTTAGGTCAGCACTGGCGTGTCGTGGCCTCCATTCCCCCTTCCTTGGTAAAGCCTGGAAAAATCAGCCTCACACTATAGGCCAGGAAGGAAGCCTCTCCCCTCGGCCTGGCTGGGGGCAGAGACTTCCAGGCCTGGGCTGACGCGGGCAGCAGAGACTCAGGGGCTCTCCGAAGTCAGTCTGGAAAGGAGTGCCAAGGTCGGGAGCCCAGCTGGCCTAGAGTCCTGGTAAGAGCTGCGGAAGGAGAGGCTCAGTGGAAGCAAGAGCCTGGGCTCCTCTGATGCTGGCACACAGGCTGAGTGAGCTCAAGCCTTGTTGCCTGTTTCCGGTGAGGAAAAATCACTGAGTAGCAAAGATGATGGAGATCCTAACAGCAGCTGGGGTGTGAGGCTGGAGCAGACATCTACGTTGGGCTTGGGGATCTGGAGGAACTAGAACTCACACTTCTGTTGTCAAGATTTCTGGGGCCACATTGGGCCCCCTATAGATCTCCACCTCATCTCATGCTACCCTGTGGGGGGCGGCTTTCCACAACAGGGGTTCTCACCTGGAAGCAACGGAGCTGCTGGGCCGAGGGCTCGAAATTTCAGGAAAGAGCTGATCTCCAGTGACTTGACTTGGGGAGACAAGTAGCCATACTGGGGCCTCTGTCCATCTGCTAATGGGCTTCCCAGAAATGTGGTCGCATGATTGCCCTGAAACTTGGTTTCAGGAGCACGTGTGGTACATGTGTTGTATATGTGTGGTCAGGTTGTCATCCCCACACCTCTAGGAGGGAAGGTTCCACTAAGGTTCACTTGTACAGTGGATGGGGAGGCAGAACACCTGGCTCATTCTCCAGACACACAACAGTCTGTGCACCGTCCTCTCTCTCCCATGTACATACTGCCAGGCTCCGACATCAGATGTCCAGGTCTCCTGGACAACTTCAACTGTAAATCTGCTTCTCCTCCCAGGGTCCTTGATCCCCCCACCCCCGTTTGGGTTGACTTTATCTCCAAGAGCGAGGACAGAAAGGGAAGCCTCAGGCTTTGTACAGACAGGGAAATTGAGGCATGGAGCTGGCCTGATCCAGGGAAGGTTCCGGCAGTCCTGGCCCCGGGTCCAACAAGAGGGCCCTCGAGCCGCAGGGACAGGAAGCAAGCTGAGAGACACTGCTCTGTTTTCTTAAGCTCCCAGCTGGGACTGGGAACACCAAATCCTCTTTGAAAAAACAGAAAAGGGATTTTAAAAAATCAAGACACAACCTTCTGAAACAGGACCCCCCCCATCTAGAGATTAACTTCTTTCCTAAGCTTTAGTTTTTCATTTCTATAAACATCTGAATTCATGCTGACATCACAGCCAGCCTGGATCACAGATGGAGAGAGCTGAATGGCCCGGTCTCCACCATCCGCGAGCGCACACGTGCCCAGGTGCCCATGTTTACTTTCCCCAGAGCCGCCCACACAGCCAGCGCCATGGAGGAGTGAAGAGCCGGCTCTGTTTCTAGCTCTTCTGCTCAACCTGGTCCTCGGTTTCCTCACTGGAGAAGGGGTGGTTGGACCAGGCGATACCAGTACCCCTGGGCCCCCACCTTCGAGCGGCCCTGCCTGATGTCCTACCTGCCCCACCCCTGGCATCTCCAGGCCCTTTTCTGCTTCCCTGCTCCTGACGGGCCTGAGACACAAACATGGTGGGCAGGGAAGGTGTGCTCTGCTACCAGTGAGCCGGGCTGCCTCTGAGGTCCTTCGGGCTCTGTAGCTGTTTCTGCTCTGCACTGAAGGATCGTCACATGAGAAGCACCGAGTGCTGCCCTCGGCACAGACGGGCATCCTCCAGGCCGCTGCGTTCCCTCCTGCCTCTCACCTTTCATCTGCCCCAGACACTGTGGAAACAGCACTGTATTTTCTAGTTTCCGGTTCTGCTCAGTCCTATGTCATGTTGCTCCAGGCAGAACCTTCAAATGGTCCCCACTACTTTCAGGGTGAAGACTGGACAGCTTCACTGCCTGTAGACCCTGGTGGGTCCAGCTGTTGCTCACTTCCCTAGGCTGGCTGCGAGGCCCACTTGCCTATGCTACCCGTTGGCTTTTAGAGCCCCCAAGTAAATTCTATGCCGCCTTCTTCCATCTTGGCCCCCAAGTAAACTCTACGCTTCTCACAGCCCCACCCCCAGAGCCCTCAGTGTCACCAGCGAGGCTTTGCTCGTCACCTTAGGTTCTTTCACCATCACGCTGATGGTGATAGGCATTTTGCCCGGAAGTCCTTTGCATGTAAGCACTGCATGCCCGTCTTTCCACCAGGCCTCCGGCTCCTGGGGCAGGAACAATCTGGGTGTCTTTAGCGCTGACCTCGCCTCTGTTTAATGCTAGTACACTGTAGATGTTCACTGAGGAGTGTTGAAAATGCCCCGTTCCAGGTAGCTGGAACGAGGCTGAGCACCTTCTGCGAAATCCAGACACCGAGTGTCACCCTTTTGTGACAGATACCTGGCTTTCCCTGAAAACTCTTCTTTTCCCTCCTGACTCTTGACTTTTGAGATTCTCAGATCCTCAAATTCCTTTTTAAACCTTCCTCCGGCCTGACGACAACATCGCCCCAATCAAGCAGAGGACTTGAGATACACATTTTTGGTTCCTCTCATCCTCATCTGACGAGTACAGTCTCTTCCATGCCTTGATTATGTTTTGGTTCTCACGGCTGCAGCCAGCTGTGGTTATTCTCCACTCTTGTCGGCATCGGAGAAGAAGGTCGTTTGGAGAAGCAACTGGCTCAGCTGGGACCAGGAGAGAGAGGTTAGGCTCCTCTGCCATCCTGAGCCTGGGAAAGAAGTGGGCTTTGCTGGCTCTGGTTGGAATCCTCATGTGAATCACTTTAGTCAAAGTTCCTCAAAGTATCCTCAGAGAACAGGTTTCTTTGAGGCATTTTGCCAGAGAAAGAATTCTGTGTTTGGATATATCTAGGGAGCGAGTCCCACTCAATTAGTACTTAGTCACAAGCCACAGAAGCCAAGTCTCCTAATTTAAACTTAGAAAGAAGTTATTCTAAGGACCCAGCGTAGCTCAAAGAATCCCCTGCAGAGTCAAGAAATTAAGGTCAGGTGCAAAGCAGCCAAGAACAACACCCAAAGTCACATTGTAAGACTTGTCCCCAGGAGACCCTACTGCTATGCAGATACTTTGAGTTGAGCCACCAGCTCTGCCAGCCCTGGATGTCCCCTTTAGAATGACTGCCAACATAGCCTCTGGAGACAGACTGTCACTGCTGCCATCACTACCACCGGTGGTGTGCAGTGGGTTTTACAGAGACTCTGTATTTTCACATTGGATTCAAAGCCCAGAAAAACGTATCTGATCTTGAAGTGGGGTCATGGACCTGCCCTTTAGTTGCAAGAAAAGCAGGAACAACAAGAGCTGCCTTGAGGCATTCTCTGCCTCAAACACAAGAAGGAAGAACAGGTGCCAGGTGGGCGAGAAGAATGGTGCTGTTATCTATTCTGTGGTCCCAGACCTCTCCTTTGGAAGTTTACAAAGCTGACATTCTGGACTGGACACTTGTCTTCTGGGGACTGCGCTGAGCATCTTAGGGTAGTTACAGCATGCGTGCCTCTTCCCACTGTACCCAGCTCGGTAGCAGTCTGGCAGTTGTGACAACTAAGAATGTCTAAATTCATTATCAAATATCCCCTGGGGGATAAATTCACCTCTGGCTGAGTCACCATCTGGAGATCTTCAGGAAATTTGCAATACATTTGAGGGACCAGGATTGGTTTAACCGCTTTCTCAAACTGATTTGACCATGGGAAACATTTTTCTTTAACTGAAGCCTCCCTGATTTTATTTCACGAAACTTACTTTGGGAAACGCTGGGCTGGTCACTGAGGACGTGGCTCGAGGAGCTCTGTGGTGGTAGGAGGCTGCGCATGTCTCAGCAGTTCCAGTCATCACTTTCCCCACCTCCTTGAACAGGCCGAGTCTCCTGGAGGACCAGCTCTGTGAAGACCCCGGCTCTGGGGAGTTGGTTATGACTTTGGCAAATGTTCCCAGTGTCCAGAGGAGGATCCCACAGAATACCATTTAGATAAAAGGTTCACGGTTTTCCTCTTGACTGTAACCTTGCCCTGCAGGCAGAATTAGTCCCCTAACCACCAGGAGCACAGCCTTGGGAAAAGCCTCCTGCACGATTTTTTTTTTTTTTTTTTTTTTTTAGGTTTTTTGAGACAGGGTCTCGCTTTTGTGGTTCAGGCTGGCCCTGAGCTCAGCCTCCAACTCACATCACAGCAATCCTCCTGCCTCTGCCTCCCACGCCCGGCACTGTGGTATGTGGTACTGGTTGCTGCTGGGGTGAGTCTCCATGCCCAGTATGGTATGTGGTTGCCGGGGATCGAACCTCGGTCCTTGCGCTTGCAAGACAGGCGCCGGAACCACCGAGCTAACTCCCCGGCCCCCCTCCTGCACGATTTGACAAAAAGACCTCACAAGACTCATGCAGATGTCAGCCCCGCGGACTTCAGTGTGCAGATCCAGTTGCGCTGTCTGTACTCCACACACACACACTTACCAGTACCCTTAGTACTGCCCAAGGGATGCTCTTATTGGGCCAGGTGTGTCTGTCCAGCCCAAGAAACATTGCTACCACCACGATGAGTGGTCACAGGCCTCCTGAAGGACAAGCCATGCCCATAGGCCTTGTCGTTGAGAAGGAGCTGTTGGAATGGCTCCTGCTAGCCTGAAATGAGACAAGTGGAGAAGCATGTATTCTGGCACACTTAGCTGTCCATTCTGGGGACTTCTGTGATGCAACAAGTCCCCACACAGATGGCTCAGCTCTTCTCTGCAACTTCATCTTTCTACCTCCTTCGCATGGCTCTGGTGTCCCCCGCTGAGCTTATCTCTTCACCGTGGCAAAATGATGCAGTGGAAGTAGAATAACACCAGGGTTAGACAAAGCTGTGTTTAATCTACTCTGGACATATCACTTGTCTCTACCAGCATCAGTTTCATTGTCAGTATAGAATTTAAACAGTTCTCCTCTCTTCCATTCCAGGAGTTTGTATTTTAGGTACTGACAGGTACCTGCTGGGTGGTAGAAAGTGGGGCTCCCTCAAGCCTCCCTGAGAACTGAGAGTCCCCATGCTCTGTGCCCCAGGGTACATATTCATGGGGCAGGGGAGACAACTGAAGTGGAAAAAATAAAAGGGCCCAAAAATGCTTTGGATCCCAACCAGCCAGAAGATGCGCCAATGGAAAATTCCTGCTGTGTGTCAGAGGCCCACCTGGCCCGGGTGACAGCCAGCCAGACGCACAGGCCCCAAGGCGTGTTTAGACAACACTTTCCTGCCCTGGCCAGAGTTTCTCTGGCCCTCACTAGCGCTCCTCCTGGAAAGGGAGCTGAGCCGGGCTGCTCGAGAAACTGTGTATCTTAGGTCTCACATTCTGGGAGGGACACGGTGAGCTTTGATAGGGAGAACGGGCAGCAAGAGGCTCAGGCCCAGACCCAGATCTGCCCAAGCCTGTCTCAGTGACCCAGAAGTAGCGGCGGCCCCTCTGAGGGCCTTGGGCTTCCCATCTGGGCAGCACACCGGTGGAGAGGGCCAACCTCACCAGTCCTAGCATTCTCCTGGAGCAGATTTACACATTCAGGGCAATGCCACCCCGCAGGACTGGGACCTAGCCTACTAGACTCCTGGCCCACCCTACTGGTCACTTCTTCTAGCCCAGGTTCCCACAGAGGGCCTTTCTCAGTGCCTCTTACCATCTCAGTTAAAGCCAACAAAACAGAACAAACCCCTGCCCCACCACAGCCACCCTGGCTTTGACACCATTCCCTGCGCACTGTAGACTGGTGCCACTGGCCTCAGCCTGCTCAGCCCAGTCTGCTTCTCAGGCGCGCTCCTGAAAGGAAGCTCTGGGTGGAACTACACACAAGCCAGGGTCAGGTCCACTCTGCTCTCAGGTGGCTGCTGATACCAGGTCTACAGCAGAGAGGTGCTCACCCTCCCTCTGGCCTTCTCTAAGTCCAGAGCCCTTGAGTCCAGAGCCCTTCTCTAAGTCCAGAGCTCTGAGTTTCTCCAGCCACTTGGCTGAAAGAGTCCCTTTCTCAGACCCGTAGTCCGCCCTTCGCAGCTCCAGGTCAGACCTGTCCTCCACGGCCTCGTCTGCCTGGTGCTACTCACATGGGCTGCCCACAGCCTGCACCCCTTAGGCCAGCACTCAAGAAACCTCTTCCCTCCATTCTCGTCCTCTTAGTTTCCAGCCTAAGCCCTTCCCTTTTCTGCATTTCTACAGGATCCCCTGGGACTCCAGTCACCCAGAAACCTCTTTCTTGCCCCTCCTGAGGACCAGAACCAATATCACATTGTTAAACCTTGAGATCCTAGGACAAAGGCCAGGAATGTGGCTTCATGACGAAGTGCTTGCTTAGCAGTCATGAGGCCCTAGAGGCCCTAGGTTCATCCCTCAGGATTTGCAAATAAAATTTTAAAAAAGAGAGAAATTCTAGGATGCTCCAAGATGACAAGGATGGTAGTATATGAACTCAATGATGTGGGGATAAGCTGGCCCACAGAGAAGGCACAATGCCTCCCTTTTCCAAAGCTCCTCAGGACCAGAGATGCAGCTCAGTGGCACAGCTCTGCTGGATAGATGCAAGGTCCTGAGTTCGATGCCTAGTACCAAAAGAAAAACGGAAGGAATACAAAAGTCCTCGAGGCCTCTTGTCTCAGTCAGTAAGCCACGTTGGGGTGTGCAGGCTCTGAGGAGCAGCTGACGTTCCTTCCTGGAGCCCCAGGCCCTGTGGCAGGCCCCCTCTGCCACTGCTTGAGCGTCAGGAGAGGGAGGCCGACTCCTGTGAGTCTTCACTGGGGGTGGAGGAGTAAGCAGCTTCATCCGGACCGGTCTGAGCTGGGCCAAATGATGTTTGAAAACCATCACCAGGTGATTGACTTTCTTTTCCAGTGTGCTGCTGTGGTCTCATAATTCAGTTTGAATCCTGATTTACGTGGAGCGGGATTCCAGCAGCCCTGGGAAGGGTTCTGGTTTCTGCTGGGCTTGACTCGGGGGGGGAACAGGCGGAAGAAGGGGTCTGGCTTGGAATGCAGGGAGCTAGGAGGCTGGGAGAGAGGCCAGAGGTCGCTTCTGCCTGCCTTAGGCTACAGGCCCTGTGGTAAAGGATGAAAAGCCCAGTTTCCGTCATAAAATGCGGCTGTGTTTGTTGGAGCCGTGAAGAAACTGCATGAGCTAGCCTCTCACTTTCTTGCTGTAACAGATAAAGCAACTGAGGCCGGAGCGAAGGGGATATGAAAACCATGTTTTCAGGTTCAAAGTCCATTTCTCTGTGAGCACAGACAGCAGAGAGATGAGGAGTGTGTGGAGCTTGCCAGCCGATGGGCTAGGCCCGTCCTGGCCCCGCATGTATTGACTGGGAATTGGGCCATTGCCTGGAACTCAGTTTTTATAAATCAAGTGGACACCATGAGCAATGCTCCAGGCTGGCTTGTTCCAAGTCCGGAAGTCAACTGTGTGTGTTTCTACCCAGCCTGCTTTCAGTAGCTTGGAATGAGCCCGGGCAGAACTGTGGGAGCCACAGGGATGAATGGCTGCCAAGGCCAGCTGACCAGGGCACCCGGAAGTACTCTGTCCTGAAGGACTGAGTGCTTCCTTCCATAAAGCCTGGAAAGTTCTTGCCACAACACCTAGGTTGAAAAGAGGCTCACGAATGATTACCAAGAGTGACATTTTTATGTTTCCTGCAGCCTTATTATGTTTTATTCTTTATTCACTTGAGGAGCTAATTCGGGCAAGAGCTGCTTTTCCTTGTCCCAGAGAGGCAGACCTGAGGGAGCAAGGGGAGCTGTGTGGAGGGCTTCCTGCTGGTCAGGGAGACGGAACCAGAGCCACATCCTCTGGTGCTACATGGACTCTGCGTGTGGACTTCCCACCGAGCGGGTGACTTAGAATTAGAAATATGAGGGTCCTAGTGCACAAGGACATGCCCAAGGTCATGTAGTCAATTATTTGGCCAAGCTAGACTTCAGATTGTGGATCTCTGGGTTCCCCTTCAACATCTCTCTCTTCCGGACCCAAGTGCCATTACAGCCCAGGACAGGGTGGGACTGTCTTGCCCAGACAGCCTGGCTGCTGCTGGTGGGGAGGGGTGGGATGATCTCACAGCATTATGAATAATGCAAACCACACTGTGACATCACCAACCTATGTGAAACTTTCTTGTAGGTCACCGGCGTTTTGTCAGTCAGCAAACACTGAGAAGCTGTGAGCTCTTCCCACAGATCTTGGGACCTCTGTGGGCAAGAGAGCTCAGGGATGATGGGCCAAGGCTAGACCCAGCTTCATATCCTCTATGACCTTTTTTCCACAGTCCCTCCCTCCCTCTTTTCCTTCCTGCCCTACCACCTTATCCCTCAAGAACCTTCTTGGCCCAATGGAGGCTGCTTTGCTGCAAGTTTCAGAAGAGGAACTGAGCTGAGGGAATATAGAAAGCTGAGTCAGCTCCAGGGTCCTGCAGGTGGGGCAGAAGCCTCCCTCTGCAGGACTGAATGTGAGATGGGTCCTTCTTAGCCCCTCTGTCCCCTGCCTGCTGCCCAACTCCTTCCCGTGTCCATGAGAGCACTTTCTTAGCACTTCCTAGTCTCAGAGGTGGGTCTCAGGAGCCCAGCCTGAGACACCTGCTTTACTACTTCCTTCCTTCCTGTCCCCCTTCCCTCTATTGCTCCTTCCCTTCCTTTTCTTCCTCCTCATCTTTCTCCTTCCTTCCCTCTCCTTCCTCTGCTTCTCTCTGTCTCTCTCTCTCACCTCTCTGACCTGTCTGTCTTTCTCTGTCTCTGTCTCTCTTTCTCTCCCTCTCTCTCTCTCTCTCTCTCTCTCTCTCACACACACACACACACACACACACACACACACACACATTCTCCGTGCTCCAGGCTAGCCTGAAACTCACCATCCTCCTGCCTTACCCTTCTGAGTGCTGAGATCACAAGTGTCCTTGCCTTACTATTGTTCACGCACATACCTCTGTTTCTTTTTGCTCCTGGCTGGTCTCCACTAGAGAACAAGCCTGTGTCGACAAGGCCTTGGTTTATTTAATCATTTTTGTATACCTTTGGCACATAGCAGGTGCCCAAAAGACATTCTTTTTACATTTTATTTAGTTATATGTTTTCCATTTTATTTTGTTGGTACTGTGTGTAATTATGTAGGTGACAATCATTTTGAGGAGTGGTTTTGGATCCTTTGTCCAAGATCAAAGATTTGATTTGAAAAGGATTTGAAAGAGTTGAAAACATCTGGGAGACTTTCCACCTTTATCTCTTCTGACCCATCTGTCTGCTGTCGGTCCAGTACTGTGGTGTCTTTATCATCCAAAAAGATAATCTGGAGAAGACTTTTTCCAAATTCATGTAGTGACACCATGAAGTAAAAATTATTATCTCCATATTACAAATAAGTAACAGTTTTCAAAAAAGTTTTGTGGCTTGTCCAGGGTGACACAGACCATGGCAAGACAGCCAGGATTCTGAGCTCTGCCTCTGTGGCTGCAGACCAAGTCCTGGGCTTTTAAACCAAACCCTGTGCTTCCTTTTTTTGAAATATCGCAGGATTGAAAAAATTTCTTTTGTTTTCTAGGATCTTTGTACCTCTTCAGTACTGAACACCCCACCTCGCCCTCCCTGTGCACAAGTCTACCTTCGAGCTCTAGTCCCCAGATTTCTGGTGGCTCTTTCCCATATTTCCATTCTCCCCTCTTCCCTGAAATCCTTTAGAGCAGTGGTGGCAAACACAGCACACGTGTCACAGAGGGCTCTTTGTGTCACTGAAAACCCTAAAAGGTTTGCCAGCAGTGCTTGCATCTTATTCTTTGCTTCCCTAGCACCCAGTTTGGGCCAAGCAGAAGCCAGAGATGTGTGAATATTTGTTGAATGAAAGGAGGGAGGGAGAAAGTGAGGAAGGGAAGAGGAGAAAGAGGGAGGGGAGGAAGATACGTGCACTGAAGGAACAGAGGTGAAGCCCTGTGCACAGGGGTAGCCGGGGTGGGGCAGCTGCTGGAACTGGGGCTGGGCACACACAGGACCCTCCTGCCACATGGTGGGTGGGGCAGTTCTGATCAGTTCTTCTAGCTCTGGGGCATGTTGTGGGTAGAAGTAGGCTGTATCCTGGCACCCACAGCCAGTCTGGTACCCAGCAAGGATTTGATAAGGCTTGGGTGAATGAACAAATAACCATGTGATAGGGAAGTGGCCTTGCCCGGTGGGTCCGAGGCCCAGCAGCCCCTGCCCTACTTCTCCCTCTATCCCTCCCGCACCTGTCTCTGTTCAGGTATCACCTGTGCCGACAAGCATTGCTTCTCCTCAGGCTGCTGCTTGAATGAGCTTCTGCAGAGGGACCTGCTGCGTCTCCCTTGTCTGCTTTAACCAACATAGTTGTTTACAAGGTAAACTCAGTCTCCATGGTTCAGTGTAGGAGGTTCTTCCTGAGTGTGTGGTGATAAGATGGATGGTCTGAGGGGACAGATTGCCTGGCGAGAGTCCCAGCTACATGCTCTCTAGCCATTTGGCCTTGGGAAAGTCACTTCACCCCCCTTTAACTGTGCTGGCTCATCTGGGACATGGAGATGGTAACAGTAGTTACGTAACTGGGATGCAGTAACTATTCAGTGAGTTAGCACTTAGGAGAGCTCTGGGCTCACTTATTCTCGGCTTGTGTTTAGAGGTCCCTCCAAAGCCTCATGCTTTTCAGAGGTGGTTGAATCTGCAGTGGGTGACTGACTCATGGAGAGGATAGGCCTGAGGGTCCTAGAACTAAGGGCAGGAAGATGCTGGAAAAGTCTCTTGTTGCTTCTGCTATCTTCCACCACCGTGAACTGTGACTCCTCGGCCACTCTGACTTGGAGCCGGCAGATTATGGACTAAAACCTCTACAAACTATAAGCCTCTCCCTTAAATTTGGGTGCCAGGTATTTTGTCTCAATAATGAGAGAAAAGTAACTAACACACCCACGCTGCTCATGAAACGAGTATTTCTCTAGCTGAATCCCTGGCCATTGCTGCACTACCTCTGCTACCCCTTGTCACCTCATCCCTTCCTGAAACACATCATTCCCATTGCTGTCCCTGAAAATACTGCAGTCGTCCTTCAAATCTCCACTTCCTCTGTGTCTATGAAGATATTCAAAACACCCCCATGACGCACTGGGAGCTCTCTCCTGGGACCCCTATTGGACACTTAGGCAATGATATTCTTGTGCTGAAACTGCCTGTTGATAAGTTCATGTGCCGCTACACCCCACCCTCTTCCCAAGCCCGTTAGCCAGCTCCCAATACAAATGGCTCCTGGTGAAGATCCAATATTGTAAAGACATAAATTCTCCTTAAATTAATCTATAAATTCAGTGAAGTCCCAATAAAAACTTAACAAGAGTTCTAAAAATGTAATTTTATAAGCTACTTCTAAAAGTCATGTAGAAAAGGAAAAATGGACGAGAATGGCCAAGAAAAATTTCGATACAGTTAAGAAAAACAAGGAGGAAACAACTCATCTACAAATATGTATTTATCACGAAGTGATCAATACAGAATTACTGGGTAAAAACGAACGATCCGATCACTGGAATAAAGTCTTAAAAAGCAGATTTATGGAAATGTTTGCTGTCGGGGCACTTTATATCTGCAAGAGAGGACTGGGCAGCTCAAGAATGGTTTGGAGATGAGAGTTTAGACATAGTAGAGTTTCTACTTGGAAAAAATAAAGTCAACTATTACATTGGTGATGGATTTGCTTCCTAAAAAGAGAATCCATCCTAGGTGCTTCAATCAAGAAAGAAGAATCTGATGTTGAAATTTGCCATTATGGCAGAGTTGGGAGGTGAAACCATTATGAGGCAATTAGGTCATTAGGAAACATTAATGTCTTACTGAAAGCAATGGCTTCTTACTCTTGAGATTTCTGGATGAGAGAGACAGACAGAGACACACACAGAGAAATAGATAGATAGAGAGAGAGAGAGAGAGAGAGAGAGAGAGATTGAGATGCTGGCCATTGGTTTCCCCTTTTTGGCAAGTACCTGCCTCCCTTTCTGACTTCTGCCATGGCCCAAAGCACCATGTCCCTCATAGACAGCCTAACTGTTGCTGACACCATGCTTGGGGAAGCTTCAGCCTCCAGAACTGTGAGCTGAATAAACTGCTTTTCTTTATGTTACTATCTCAGGTATTCTGTTAGAGCAAGAAAATACAGATTAAAATAGTATCCATAGGAGGAAGTGTGAAAAAGGAAGTGTTTAGGATGAGCTTACAGGGCAACTTCCAAAGCCACTGTGCAGGACTGAGTCGCTGCAGGAGATGATGCCATGTCTGCTCCAGTCTGGAAGCTGCAAGACAGCAGGAAGTGGCGCCATGATACTCTCCCCAAATCGCCACCCAGCCTGGGTCTGTGCTAATAAATGGAGAGTGTGCTATCTTGTCTCCACAGAACAGAAAGCCTCATGTGAGTCGTAATCACTTTAATCCTGTTGGAAGCAGACACCATGATGGAGTCAGTAGGGCAAGAGATCCGTCAGGATAATGCCCATGAAAGAAATAAAAAGGAGCTGTATTGAGAATAACAGATTTCCAATGGTGACATACTTCTGATACCTGTGAAAGGCAAAGCAAAATGAAAGAGTTCTGGCTAGAACAACACCTCAGTGGTAAAGCTCTGAGGAAACTCTTGGCCACCACAAACATTGCTCCCAGAAGGGTCCCAGGGTGGGAAGAAATGGCGGTGTGCTACTTCTTACTCTGTACTCAGTCATGGAGCTGAAGGCATCCAAATAGGAAATCACTGTTACATCTTGAGCCTTAGTTCTGAGGACAGCTGCAGGATCAGAAGATACACCAGATGGACAATGATATGAATGATATGAATGTTGATGTGACACTACATTGTATCTAACTACCACAGACCCCTACTTCATGCCGTATTCAAAATAAATGTCATATGGATTAAAGATTCACTGGTAAAAGCAAACAAATCTTTGAAATTATTAGAAGAAAAGTGATAAAACACAGTAACACATTTATATAACCTAGGAGAAGGGAAGGCTTTTGATAAAATGGCAAGAACCTAGAAAATATAAAGATTTTAATTTCTTTGACTTTTATATTTTAGGAAAGTAATTAATGTTAACATGCTCAATGATGACAAATGAGTTGATTTCTCTGTAAGATCAGAAATAAGATAAGGATGTTTTAACTCACTTGTCCTATTCATAACATTCTGAAAGCCCTGACTAATGCAATAGGAGAAGAAAAGGAAATAAAATGTCCACAGAATGAGAAGAAAGAAAAAATATTCTTTTTTGTAGATAATATGATTATTTATGTAAAGAATTTCCACAAATCAGTAAGAAACAACCAGAAAAGATAAAAAATATATCAAGGTGCAGGACACAAGGTTAGCATACACATTTGATCAGTTTTCTGTAATCCAGCAGCAATTAGAACTTAACATTGGAAACCCAAAATCATTTTCATTAATGGGGGAGGGAGTGGGGGAGAGGGAGGGAGGGACAGAGGAAAGAGTGGCTTAGGTATAAATCTAACAAAAAATAAACTCTATATGAAGAAAATTAGAACACTGTTGAAGGAAAACTATGATAAAATATTTCATGTTTATGGGCAGGAAGATTCAATAGTGTTAAGACATTGGTTTTTCACATTTGATGAATAAATTCAACACAGTGCCAATCAGAGTCCCAGCAAGTCATATTATCAGTTTAAACAAACTGATTCTAAAGTTTTTATGGAAAGATGAAAATTCCAGATTAACAAACACAGTACCGAAGAAGACTGACACTACCTGACTTCAAGACTTACCACAAGGCTACAATCACCAAGACAGTAGCATATTGGTGAAAAGAACAGACAAATAAGTTAACAGAACAGAAAAGAAAGCCTAGAAATAGACCCTTGCACACACAGTCATGTAGCCTTTGACCAAGGAGCAAAGGTGATTAAACAGATAAAAGATAGTTTTGCTGCTGGAAATTAGACCTACACAATTAGACATTCACATGAAAAAAAATCAATGAATCTGTGCACAAACCTGAGACTCTTTATAGGAGCTGTCTCAAAGTGGATCACAGACTTAATCACAAAACTCTAAAGGTGACATAGGACAAAATCTAGGTAGCTGTGGTTTGGTGATGACTTTTTAGATGTACTATCCAAAACATGACTCATGAAAGAAAAAATTGCCTCATTGGACTTCAATAAAATTAGCATTTTTTTCTCTATGAAAGACACTGTTATGAAAAAGGAAAGACAAGTTACAGCCTGAGAGAAACTCTTTTCATGATTAAAAATGTATATCTCACAAATACAAATGAGTTTAAGGCCGGGTAGGTATATCAGTGGTGGAGCCCTTACCTACCGTCCACCAAGTCTGGGTTCCATCTCACTATCAAAACAATATTCTACCAGTTTTTAAAACAATGTGAAATAGCAGAGTAGCATCTAACAAAAAAGATACACAGGTAGCAAATATGCAAACAGAAAGATACTCAATATCATATGTCACTAGGGAATTGTAAACTAAAATAGAGATGGTTACCACTTTACTCTTCGAGAGGCCAAAATCCTAAATACTGACAGTACTAAATGTTGAAGTGAATGTGGAATAACAGGAACTCTCATTGTCACTGGTGGGAATGCAAATGACACAGCCACTGTGGAAGATGGTTTGGCAGTTTCTTACAAAGTAAAAAGTTCGAGTAAACATAGATTTACCATATGAACTAACAGTTGTACTCAGGTGTTTGTCAAAATGACTTGAAAACATGTTTCCCACAAAGACCAATGCAGCTTCATTCATAGCTGCTTATAATCAGAAGCAACAAAGATATTCTACAATAGGTGAATGAATAAACAAACTGTGGGATTGAAGGACAATGAACTGTTCATCACTAAAAAGAAAGATGTCATTAAGCCCCAAGAAATCACAGGAGAAACTTAGGTGTGTGCTAAGTGAAAGAGCCTGTCGATAAAGTCTACCTGTTTTGTGATCCCAACTAGGCGTCAGTCTGGACAGGGAAAAATGAGGTGGATGGTAAAGATGAATGGAAGTGGTTTAGGGGAGAGAGGGAGGACTACACAAAGCATTTTAAGGTGACTGAACTATTATGTATGATGCTATCATGAAAAATACATCGCATTATGCATCTGTCAATACCCATAAAATTATGCAACACAGAGAGCGAACCCAACATAAGCCATGGGTTGTAGTTAGTGATGTATTGATACCGGTTCATCATTGTAACAAATGTACCACAATAAAGCAAGATATTAATGGTAAGGGAAACTGTGTATGGGGGGGGCTAGAGTATAAGGGATAAATGGAAACTATACTTTTCTGCTGGAAGTTTTTGTGACTCTCATATTGTTTTAATAATGCCTGTTAAAATTGAAAAGTATCTAATATATTTGGATGTAACTGTAACTGATAATAACAGTGCAGCTACGCATTCTAGCTTTCTCTGGACACTTCTAATTAATTAGTGCTCGTTACATCTTGATGTCCCATCTGGGTTGATACTTTTTGCTCTCAAAAACTGGATGTTAACTTACATGGTCACCCTAGACAAAAGGACATTTGTGCTGTTGTATAAAGAATTCCTATAGAGCAAAAGAAAAAAGATAATCCAGGAGGTAAATAGGCAAAGTATATGAATAAAGTTCAGTGTTTACCCTATTTATAACTATGGTTCAAGTGAGGTTCTTTTGAGTAAGAAATATATAATCAGATCATAGTTTAAAGAAAAAATTCAGGGGCTGGGGATTTAGCTCAGTGGTTCTGGCGCCTGTCTTGCAAGCACAAGGGCCCAGGTTCGATCCCCAGTAACCATATACCATACTGGGTGTGGAGACTCAGGCCCAGCAGCTATCAGTACCACATACCACAGTGCCAGGCGTGGTGGCTCACGCCTATAATCCCAGCACTTGGAAGGCAGAGGCAGGTGGATTGCTGTGATGTGAGTTTGAGGCTGAGCTCAG
The DNA here is from genome assembly GCA_004026965.1 of Petromus typicus. Lineage (NCBI taxonomy): Eukaryota > Metazoa > Chordata > Mammalia > Rodentia > Petromuridae > Petromus > Petromus typicus. Next base: position 89,469 of record PVIR01001205.1, on the reverse strand, counting down.
GGCCAGCCTGAACCACAAAGTGAGACCATGTCTCAAAAAAAAAAAAAAAATTCAATCTATACCTTTTAATGGGGCACTTGCATTTAATTTTCTGTTATAGTGCTTGGGATGGTTATATTAAAATCATGCAAAGCAGTAGCGGACTATTTCTACATGTAAAGGAGATCACTTCACAGCATAAAGCAATCAGTTTGCCCTAAGGACATAATAATGCCAAACATATGTAAGAAACAAGAACAAAAATCAATAAGAAGAACTAGACAAACCCTCAGTCATAGTTAGGGATTGTAAACCTCATGTTCTTATCTCATAATTGTCTACTCTTGTGATATATTTCTATTCTTTTTAGCTCTTTACGGGCTTGATCACACATGTCCTTTTTTATATTACTTTATAGTCTCTAGTTTCTCTGATGTGAGTTACCCCTTTGTTGAGCCAGTAGAATGTCCGTTGGGGCTTTAAATTCTTGCCCGTGAGCCCCCTCAGCAGGAACTGGTTTTCATAGGAACCCAGGCTTGCTGAGCCTCCTTACAGTAATTTCATTATTGCTTCCTTCTACTCTTTTGGGGAGGATTGGCCTCTTCTGACTCTCTCTGATTTTGGCTTTATTTTTGGTACCTAGAAAATTTCTTTTTATTCTTTCTGAGCTCAGCTACATTTTAAAATGAAATTTTAAAAAGTTATATAATGTTTTGCTATTTGGAACAGGTCTGGGAAATTCAAATACCTGATTTGATTTGGTTTTGATTAGGTGTCTTCAGAGATCTGCCGGGACAAAATCTAGAAGTAAGCCTTCATCTTCTCTCTCTGTTTGTTGTCTTTTGTCCTGAAATTATAAAATTACAGGGTTTTTTTTAACTGAGGAAAAAACTACATTTTGAGATTGCCTTTTTGAGGAGACTAGAACTCGCTTTGCGGAAGATGTTCCTTTGTTTTGGAATAGACCATTTGAGCTGACCCCTGAGCTCTGTTAGTACAAACCAAGACCTGCTCATCTGTCTTGGCGAGTATGAGAAAGCGCTCTGGGATCCTAAAGGAGATTACTGACTCATGAGATGCTAAAACCCTCTAGTAATATACATTGAGTGAATCAGTTGAATTACATCTCTGAGGGTTTTTATCTGGAATACTACCATCTCCTAATTTGGAATTAAGACTGCTCTATGCCTGAAACTGGTGTGTGTTCTCGAAAATTTGTGTGTATTATTCTGGGATCAGTTGTTTGCCTATGATAAGGAGCTGGGTGGGGGACAGAAGCACTCGCTTCCTGCGCTTGGGCAGAAGCTCCCTGGCATAGCCCAAACAGGCCTGGGAGTTGGTTCCCCTCAGGAGGTGCTATTTTAATCATCGACTTTGGGGAAATGTCCTATAAATGTTGTTTAATTTCCCCACGGTCAGCAATGCAGGGATAGAGCTGGCTGTGGGCAGGATAAGAGGGTGTAAGAGGCAGAGGTAAGAGGAAAACATGACTTCCTGGGACAGGGCGACTTGGGGTCCCTTAGACCTGGACTGCGAAGAGAGACAGGTGGGCTTGGCTGACAGGGGAAGAAGCTTCACCCTGAAGGGCCCAGTGCGCTCAGAGGAACCACTTCCTGGAGCAGCGAGCAGGTGCTTCTGGTGGGTATGTCTGTCCTCACCAAGGGTTCTTGGCTCTGACTGTGGTGTGGAGAATGAGGAGGAAGCTGGCCTGTGCTCTGTGCTTGGCAGGAGGGACAGAGGCCAAGTGGCTCTGGGTGCAAAATGGGTAGAGGGGAGCTGGGTACAGAGGTGGTAGTTGGAACCAAGCAGGGAGCAGCTGGAGAATGCAAGGCATTAAGGAGTGTAAGAAAGATGATGGTTTACAACAGTCCTGGGGATTGAACCCTCATGTGTGCTAGCCAGTATCCTACCTGTGAGCTCAACTGCTGTAGGACATTACAAAAGAGGGTGGCAGCCGGATGTGGTGACTGGGATGCTGAGGTAGAAGGATTCCAAGTTTGAGTCCAGGCTAGCTACCTAGTTACTTCTTGAGACCCTGTCTCAAAATAAAAACTTGCAAAAGGGAGAGGTTTCTGGGGATGAGGGTCAGAGTGAAGGTCCAGGGTTCAATCCCTAGCCCACATACAAAATAATAATTGTGATGTGATCGAGATGGTAATGCAGAGACGCTTTCATGCCCTTCAAGAGAGCTGCAGTGGGCACTGACTGGGTCAATCTACCTCTGAGGCACGCGGTTTGGTAGGAATTGGTAGAATGGTCCCCTAAGTAGCGAGTGTTCTCATGGTTCCATAGGTCACTAGGTGGGTGTGACCTGGCCATGGAACTACAGTAACAGCTGTGTCAACTTGCTGAGCCTAGAACTTGCCTAGAACTGGTAAGATGTGAATGTAGGGTGACTGGTGACCAAAAAGTCTTCCTGCCAAGGGAGGGAAAATATTGGTGACAGGCAAGACAGAGCCTGAAGGATGGAGTTTGCAGTGCAGGGTTCAGTCATGGATAACGCCAAGTGGGAATGGCCAGCAGGAAGAGAGAACCTCGAGGATGTTGCTGAGAAACTAGACTCAGCCCCGTCTTCCCTTTCACACCAGCCAATATTTTTTCTCGCTTAATCTGCTATTATATTTCCTTTACTTCCAAGTACTGAGAGCACTGAGGGGCGCATGCCCCTGATTTGCTCTTCTCTAGATTCAGTGTCCTCGGTACACGTTACATCAGAGGTGGCTGGTAGATGTCCGCATGCTAGTCATCCTCTTTTGAATTAAGAGTCCACACTTGTTCCCTGGGGAGGCCTTTCTGAGGATTATGTTACAATAAAGTACACAACGGCTGTCCTCAGCAGAAATCAAGGTATGGGTTTGAGTCCAGCAGTCAGGTGCTGGGGAGGTCTTTTGAGGGCCCTGGCCACGGCTGTGATCTGAGGTGTTTGCACATCTCTGAGGAACGAAGCAACTGGGCTCAACAAAGGGGAGTTCTAAGGTCAGACCCAGAGCAAGCTGGTTTCTGGATGCGAGGGAAGGCGTGTACCCCTGCTCTGTGGTCCAAAGCATCCTGGACCACCTCAGATTCAAGTGAAGCCACTCGGTCATCTTAACTGGCTGACAATGAGCCAACTCATAATTTAAAAGTTGCTTTAAGTGAAGGCAAGAGAAGGGTGCAGGAGAAGTGCAGAGATTTGCTCTTATTGTCTGAGTGGAGGTGTGACGTGTGTGTGTGTCTGTGTGTGTGTGTGTGTGTGCGTGTGCGTGTGCGTGTGCATGTGCATGAAGCAGAAAGTGGTGTCCTCCCTTCCTGACCCTCAAGGGTGTCTACAGCCCCCTTGGTTAAGGTGGCCTGAGGACCTGTCTCCAGTAGACCAGGATTTAACTCCAAGAGGATAACCCTCCATGGGGCGGTGAGCAAACCTCACCACATCATGCTCTATCTTCTTCTTAGCCCTTAGCAAGTTACAAAATTTAAACCCAGATGACTGCGGCTTCAGTTACCCCAAGTCTTGTGGACCTTTTGGCTTCCGTGCCTTTTAATATGAAAATGGTGTTCTCAGTAGTTAAAAGTGAATGGATCAAGCCCTCAACCCCAAAAGATGGAAACCCAGGGATTTCGGTAATGCTTCTGGGATTTGCTCCCAATTCCTTCTTACTCTGATACTGTTTCTATTCCCTTCCTCCCTTTTTTCTTTCCTTTCTTCTTTTTCTCTTCCTTCCCCCCTCCTCCTGAGGCTGTTTTCTCCTTTTTGTCTTCTATCAAAACAATTGTAAAACACAGATCTTTCTTTTGATTCCCTGAGTAGCTCTAGCATAAAGCATATGTGATATATTTTTTTCCTACAGGTAACTGGGGGAGCTAGTTGCATTTAGCACACACAAAAAACCATCTTAAAGTCAAATATCAGCTGTTTCCTTCTCTGCTGTGTCCAGCTCTCCCACCAGCCAGCTGACCCCCTGAGGCCCGGCTTCTTCCTCCCAGGGGATGGCTCGGCCCTGCCCCCACGCGAGTGGGGTGGCCCAGTTGCCTCTGGGCCAGCTCTGCCTGCTCAGAAGCCCACACAGGACCAGCTTGGAAATGATTTTCCCTTTACCACAATCAAATCATTAGTCTCAATTCCTTCCCCTACCAGCCTCCGCTGCATGGAAAGATCCATCATCCCTTTGATATGAATTATGCTGCTTCCTAGGAGGGCAGAGTAGATGGAAGAATTCTCTTGGTTGTTTAAATAGCCATTTTTTCTTTCCCATTGTTCAGGCCTCACTAGAGCCTGGAGATGTTGCGTGGCCCCATCTGGCTCCACCATCTCTTGGGTCAGCACGTCTCAAGTCACCTTCTGCCCCACAGTCACAGGCCCTCTCAAAACAGCCCACGCCCTTAAGTCCCAGGTCTTATATCTCCCAATCTGGAGTCCAGTGTGGGGTCCTTGGAGTATAGGACTCTCTTCTTCTTCCTCCAATAAGCTCTCAGAGCCGCCGATTGCCTCTGTGGGGCTGAGGGTCCCACAATGCCATTCTGACCCAGGACGCTAGGTGTGGCAGATCCCCAGGACCAGGTGGAGCCCTGGCTCACGGGAAACATTCACCAGGCTGACCAAAGCTGCACGGTGCCCTAGAAAGAAAAACATCAGCTGGGATTTGCTTCCCCGACCTCCCGCAAACGCTAGGCCAGCAATTTGATATCTGGTCAGGCAGCCTGCGGAAGGGAAGGAGCCCCATCCCAAGAGGCGAGACTTAGATCGAGGCTGTTTCTACCTGAAATGCACCTCAAGAGGTAGGTAACCCTCCTACTGGGGCCTCTGTGCTCATCTGAAGGGTAAGGGGCTGGCTGGGTGCCCAGAGCGGAACCAGTCCAGGGACGGTGGCATCTTTCTTAGGACAGGAGCTCATCATGGTGTCTGGAGCCAGGCACACTGCAAGGACGGAGGTGGGGCTGCCCCCACCGGAGGGGTCCAGGCCGTGTGGCTACTGGGTGCTGAGGAGGTGAAGAAGCCAGTGTGCCTGGGATGTCACGGGTAGGAAGAGAGCCCTCAGGACAACACCGGAGATGGGCAGGTGCTACGGAGACATGTCTCAAGACAACAGGTCCCTGGAGGGGTTTTCAGAGGTAGCCTGCTACACTGTGCCTATATTCTATATCCAGGCTGTGGATGTGCCTCTGCGGTTGAGCATTTATGTAGCATAAATGAAGCCCTAGTTTTCATCCCCAGCCCTGCAACAAAATAAAAAAGAAACGGTGCCTGTGTGGAGAACAGACTAGCAGGAGGCTCAAATGAACTGAATGAAGGTGAGAGAGGAGTCATGAGGGAGGAAAGCAAGGAGGACGCAGGCGAGATGCAGATTGTGCATGGATTCAAGGGACCTTGGGAGAGTAGATATGACCACTGTGGCCACTGATACAGTGTATGGATACGCTGGACATTTTAGGTCTCCTGGTACCTACTCAGGGCTACTTCACCAGGACGCAGTGGCCATTTATACATGAATGAGTTCATCCAGCCTCAAGGAAGGGTCCACTGAGAGCCCGCACAACATTGCTGCCAACCCAGACATTATGGTTTAGATGTAAAGGGTCACATGTTCAGAGGTGGAGCTTCTGGAAAGTGAGTGGATCCTGGGGACGCGGTACTCATCAGTGGGTAGCTGAAAGCTCCATTAGGAGCAGGGGCCTGGTTTGAATTGGTGTGTGATGTGGATATTTGGAGGGTGTATCTGTCTTCCTGGCTCCCCCTTCTCTCTGATTTCTGGTCGCCATGGGTTGAGCAGTTTTCCTCTCCCATGCCTTCCATCGTGCTATTTCTGCATCAGAGCCAACTAGCCAGGGACTGAACCCACAAAAATTATAAGCCAATATCAACTCCTCTTTTTCATTGTACATGTTAGGTACTTTGTCCCAGCAACAGGAAAGCAGCTAACACAGAAGTGACTAGGTGGGGATCTCAGGCTTTTCTCCCAGTAATGCTGGGAAGGGGAAGAAATGAGGGGAGTTTGTGGCAATCGTTTGAGCCCCTCACAGAACCAGTGTGTGACCCAAATGTCAGAAGGATTTCACCTTCTTCACTGGTTTCCATTCTCTATGGTGGTGAGAAAAGCCCTTGCTGATCAAGTTTCAGAAAGCCTCAATTCTAGATGTGATTTTTGGTTCAGCATGGCTACTCCACCTCTCAGATGGCTCTGGGCTGACTTCTGGCTTCAGGGATCTGCTAGCCAGGTCTGGCGGACAGGTGGCTCAAGCAACTGAGTTTGCTCGGCCTGTGATTGGCTGGTGTTCTTTGGGATTAGAGATAGATGTAGGGTCCTGCAAGACAAGGAAAGAACAGCAAATAGGAGTTTGGTGTGAGAGGGGAGGCCACTTGCTAAATAAAATGTAGATCAAGACCACAATGGGTGCCAAGAAGAGCAAAGTGGCTGATGAAAACCACATGTCGCTGAGCAAGTGGACAAGAAGCCTGCCATGCGCGCGTGTTGAGGATGTTGCTGTTGGTCTCCTATGCAATGGAAAAATCTCCTATTTTAAAGAGTACAGTGTTAAGAGGCACTCTGAGACAAACCACATTTCGCAATTAAGTAGTTTACAAGGTCAGTAAAGGAAGGACAAAATAAACCAGCTGAAAAGGTCTTGCTCAAGAACAAAATTTGTTTAAAAGTTCAATGTCACACTCCAAAACGGTAAGATAGGCTCATTCTGTAGCTGGGTTTTATTCCTTCCTAAAAACTTCTGCAGGGGTAGAGAAACATTTGAAAATGCTTTAAGTACTGATGTTGCTATTATACTTCCCGATGTTTGAAAAATGAGAGTAATTTTGTAAAATATGCAAACCGTCAATTTTGACTTTTTCTAAATTGACCCTGAAGCAACTAAAATCAAAGACAAACTTTACCACTGTTCTCTCTTAGTCTGCAAAATGGAATTCTAATTTCTTCACTCAGCATTCCAGCGTGACGCGCTTTCCACCCGAATTTTCCTCTGTGGAATCCTGCTACCCCCAGCCTGTCCCAATCCATGCTGTGCGTAGGCTGGACCCATGCCTTGCAGTCCCCTGCCTTGCCCTGGCTGCCCTTTCTTTCTCTCTGTATGGAAAACTTCAGCAGTTCCTGTGGGGGAGGACAGGGCCTGGAGGCCAGGGTCTCACACCTGCACACACTCACCACAGAGCTGCGTTTGGGCTGGGTAGCCATTCCTGAAGGATGTCAGTACCCAAATTCTACATGTTTCACTATGATTTTCATCTGATTCTTTTGCTCAGCTCCAGTTTCCCCGTGAAATTTGCTGTCTTGTCATCTGTTTCCCTGACCATATTAATCAAAGCTATTTTAAAGTCTGGATCAGAAAACCCCAAGATCTGGGTCCCCTGTGGGGCTGTTTCTATTATGGAGATGCTTTTGGGCTCTGACTGATGCTCCTTTTCATCATAGAGGATTTATTTTTGCTTTCCAGAAGGATAGAAGCAGAAGGTCATCCTAATCCAGCCTGGGATTGAGCTGGTTTTGTTGCTGGCGGTCAGACTGGCGAGGCTTGCTCTATTGCTGGCTCGCCGGTCCTCCTAGGCTTCACTGCACTGAGAGCCCCGGCCGTCTGCAAGCGCCTTCCCCTTCAATTCCGAGACCCAGTTCCGAGTCTGCTTTGTAAGCCCTGCGAGGCTGCCAACAAGTCTGCCCTACTCCTCGTCTTGTCTCTCTTCTCCTCTCTTGTCCACTTGGGTGGCCCCGGGGGAAAGAGCCTGTGACTTTGGTGTTGACCTCGTGCACTCTCTCCTCCCAGAGCTGCCTGGCCCTCCGTCCTGCTTGCCTTGCAGTTTGAGCTCCAGATTTGACTTCCAGCCAAGGAAACACCAAACCCTTCGACTCCAGCCCTCCACTGCTCTGCTTAGTATATGCCCCCTGGTCACCTGCTGCTCACTAGTCAGATGCTCCCAGGCTCAGAGCAGCTCGGAACATCACCTCCCTCCGCCCCCCTACTCGTCCTGAGCTCTCTGGCCCAGCTGCCTTCAGACAGAGGACTTCGGGATTCTACCAACACTTCGCTGACTCCTGATGGAAGGAGAGGCTCCTGTGAACTGCCAGGACACCCCAAGAAGGGGGGGAAAGCTCTGTCCACTCCCGAGGGCTAGGGTCTTCCCTGGGATGTCTCCTTTACTCCTGGGGTCCCCGCTGATCTCTTCCTGTCTTTACACGTTCCTGGCACCTAGAGATTTCCAGATGTCTGCCTGCAGCTGGAACCTCTGTGGCTCCTAGACCCACACATCATCTGTCCACATCTGTGTCACAGGCACCTCCAGCTCAGCACCTCTGCAGCCCCATTCCCCACTTCCTCTCCTCCCTCTCCATGACTTCTCGAGTCAGAACCCTCCCAGATCAATATCCAGTCTCTGCTGCCTCTCCTCCCTCACCCACAGCCCAAGTGCGGCAGGTTCCACCTTGAAATGTCACATGAAGTCATCCAGCTCCTTGCTTCGTGCAGCCACAGCCTCATCCGAGCCCCCTGTTGCTCCTGGTGGCCACTCGGTAGTCTCCTCACGGTTCTCCTGTGGCCTCTTTCCAACATATTTACCAGCCACCCTATGAGGAGAACCATCCCTTGAAGACAGAAATCTGATTATGTCATTTCTCGGCATCACACCTTCCCATGACTTCCCACGGCCTCTGGGGAAAGCTTGGAGGACAGGCCCTCGAGGAGCCAGGGCCTGCGGGGTCTGCCCTCCCGGGTGCTGCCTCGGGCCACAGGCTGCCCCGCTGCCTTCTCTGTCTGGCCAGGATGGGAGGGCTCACCCCAGGTCCCTTCCCTCAAGCTGGCCTCCTGCCAGGAAGCAGCCTTTCCCTGTGACCGGCTCTCTGCTGTCTGTCCTTCCACGCCTGGCTTGATGCCCCTCCTCAGAGGAGCTTCTCTGACATTGGAAACAATTGCGCAGCCCTGTTAGCTCACTGTCTTCGTGTCCCCTACTCTGGTCACCGCACAGCCGCAGCTGTTAACTGAGTGACCACTGATTGTGTCTCTCCCGGACTATCCTCCAACCTCCTTGACGTCAGACTGTGTCTATCTTGGTCACTACTCTATCCCCAAAAGTTGCAAAGTACCCAGACAACCTCAGAAGAGTCTAAACGATGTTCTGAGTAAGGGGAGTAAAGGTCAGATGGGGAGGCAGCTGGTCCCTCCAAGCCCCAGCCACATGGCGTGGCTGGAAGACTCAGCGGAGTGACCGGGACGGGACTCTAGCTGGCAAATGTGTACGAGCGCGCTCCTCCAAACGAGGATCTAAGTGGCTGTCCAGGGCAGTCTTGTTCCCGTGGAGCATGAAGTGCTGTTAGGGGCCTGCGGCTCTGGGTGCCAGGCCCAGGACTGGCACACATCATGCCAAGTAGCAATGCTGCAACGCTTCGCGGTTTATCAGACAGGCTCCGTGACCTCCAGCAGGCAGCCTTCAGAGGCTGCAGGGAGAGGAGGCTCCATAGCAGCTGTGCTGTGGCCTCCCTGGACCTTGGTAAGTACCCGCTCGGGCCTCTGTCTGCTCTTCTGCTGGAGTGGAGGCGCCAACAATGTGACCTCAAGATTTGCCTGTGAAATTTCAGCATTAAAAATTCACAACCGTTGAATCATGGAGCAAGTTTGCAGATCCTTCTGGTCACATAGCTGCGCCCCACTCTTGACACTCATGGTGGGGCCGTGTCCCCAGAGGTTCCTGGCATTATCTGAGGTGAGTTGCCACGGTGTGATGGGAAAATGGATTGTGAGACAGAGCTTTTAGTGTAGCGTTTGAGCCTCTGCGACCCCAGCTTGTGGCTGGAAGCAGGCCGGGAAGAGGAGAGGTGGATGGATACCCAGCTGTGGCCGCCCCACGCCGCCCTGAGCCCCTCCCAGAGTTGCCTCTCAGAAGTATCAGTGAGGGGGTCCTTTTCTACCGTCTCTCCACTGAGTCCTTGAGGCGACCTTGGGCCATGGGAGGTGGCTGAGCCTGTGTGCCATCTGCACAGCGGGGTGTGACATGGGGCCAGGCTGTCTGACACCAGGTAGAGAAAGGGCCGGTCACCCACCTCAGGCCAGGACAGCTCCTCCCACGCTCCCACAACTCTCCCTGTTTTCTCCCTGTCAAGGCCTCGCGTCATCTTTTCTGGGGAGCTCTTCAATATCCGGGGCTAGTGAAGATGGGGAGGGAACATGTCTGCCACTTGAGCTCAGTACCGTCTTGGGAAAGAAGCAGCTGTCCTGCTGCTGGGCCTAAATGATGGTCAGTATGGGATCTGGGAGGGTCCAGCCCCGGCGGCGGGGAGCTGTGTCCTTTGCCTCACACCTGTGGGGCACCCCAAGAGCTGCGATGCTCCCTGTGGAGAGCCTCCCAGACTCCTGTGACGGTGATGTGGTCCTTCCTGGCCACCTCTGTCGACTCTCCTTCCATATTAGCTCCAGTCTCACTCCCTCAGCCTTCCCCTCTGATTCTCAAGTGTCTGATTTATTAATAAAAAAAAAAGGAACACGGGCTGCTTCTAGCTTCTTCCATCCCCGCTGTAGCAATTCTACCTGCTTCCCTTCCCCCTGCTCTGTGTAGAGAGACTAAAGGGAAACTGTCTTAGGGGAAGATTTGACTTTCCGGATGTTATCTGTCCGTGTTACTCACACAGGGCTCTGGGAGATGTGCTCCGCCTTGGCCCAGCGCTGAGCTGCCGTGGTCAGAGGCCCCGGGGCTGGGGAAACAGTACTCCATCCTCTGTTTCCACACTCCTCTAATAATATTTATGGTGTGTGCCACGAGGTAAGTCAGAATTTAAACACCCCTTGCTATTTAAAAAATAACAGCTTTAAGATGCAATCGACATATTGTACCATTCACTTTTGTAAAGTCAGTAGCCCAGTGGTTGTTAGGCTATTCAGAGTTGTGCCACCGTCGGCACCATCTAATTTTAGTACACGCTCATCACTCCGGAAACACCCCACCCCGTCAGCGGTCACTCTCCAGGCTCCCTTGCTACGGGTCTCGAGGCACTTCCTATAAATGGAATTATTACAGGTGGCTTTGTGACTAGCTTCTTCCATTTAGTATGTTTTCAGTAGGTCTTCATCCACACTGTATCGTGCACGCATACTTCATTTCTTTTTACTGCTGAATAACATGCTATCTTATAGATAGACTACGTTTTGTTTATCCTTGAATCATTTGATTGACACTTGGGTTGCCCTACTTTTTGGCTATTGTGAATAACGCTGCTATGCACACCCGGTATGTGGACATGTCTTTATTTCTTTGGACACACAGCAGGAATGGGGTCATAGGCTGACTCTGCCATACATTTTGAGGAATAGCTAAACTTTTCCCCATTTAGAATTCCCACTTGCGATGCATAAAGATCCCTCTTTCTCTACATCTTCACACATACTTGTTATTTTCCTTTTCTTTTTTCTTGAGACAAGGTCTCACAACTTTCTAGTTTGAGCTGGTCCTGAACTCAGCCTCGAACTCAGCAATCCTCCTGCCTCTGTCTCCCGCATCCAGGGATTACAGGCGTGAGCGACCACAACTGGCACTGTGGTATGTGATTGTGCTTACAAGGCAGGCACTGGAACCACTGAGCTAAATCCTTGGCCCTGTTTTCTTTTTCTTTTTCTTTTTTAAATTGTCACCCTCATAGATGTGAACTGGCATCTCCAGTATTTTCTTTCTTTTTTTTTTTGAAACAAGATCTCGCTTTGTAGTTCAGGCTGGCCCTGAGCTCAGCCTCAAACTCACATCACAGCAATCCTCCTGCCTCTGCCTCCCGAGTGCTGGGATTACAGGTGTGAGCCACCACGCCCGGCATTGTGCTATGTGGTAGATTGCTGCTGGGCGTGAGTCTCCATGCCCAGTATTGTATATGGTTTCCAGGAATCAAACCCAGGCCCTTGTGCTTGCAAGACAGGCGCTGGAACCACTGAGCTAAATCCCTGGCCCTCTCCTGTATTTTCATTTGCATCTATTTCTCTAATGGCTAGAGATGTTGAGCATCTTTTCATGTACTCCTTGCCATTCATATGCTGTCTACTCAAATCCTTTGCTGATTTTTAAATTAAGTTGTCTTTTTATTGTTGAGTTGTAGGAGTTCTTTACCTATTCTGGATACAAATTCTTTTCTGAGGCCTGTTGAATTTTGAGAGACATCTAAATCAAAGTTGAAGCAGGTGTTACTTTTTTAAGAATCTGTAGTGTGTTTCAAGGTGACAGAAACCTCAGAAAGAGTACATTACGTCCCTAGAGACCCTGGAGAGAAGGACTGGCTGTGGAATTGTCCTTCCATGGAGACAGCTCTCTGCTCAGTTCTACCCATTTCGGATCCTTGCTGAGGAGGGTCACAGAGCCCCAGTGGGCTGGAGGGGAGCGTCACAGATTGGTTAGTGTGTCGAATGAAGGCAGAATCATATGACAAATTTTTCTTTCTTTTTTAAAAGCATAGAGTTTTATTTTTGGGGCAGATGAGATGGTACATTAAAAGCATTTTGGAGCAGTAAAAGAATATGCAAATATAAGGTGACATTCTTATTGTTACTATTGTTATTTGTGGGAACCAATGAAAATTCTGTCCTGGATAAAATCATGGATCACAAAGCCTGTGGGGTGTGGCAAGGTGGAAGGGTGGGGGTTGGGAGGACACAGCTAAAGGAGAGAAGAGGGAAGCATGGTTGGCAGTGTGTGTACGTGTGTGTATACGTGTGTGTATGTATGTGTATGTGCGTGTATATCTGTGTATAGCTGTGTGTGTGTGTGTGTGTGTGTGTGTAAGGGGGAGGGAGAGACAGAGAGACCTTTGTGATTTCTGGCTCATTCCTTTACCAGCTGTATAATAATTTACTTAACACCTTTCTTTAAGTGAGCTCTTATTTCTTTTAAGTAAAAGTAAACAGATATGTTTATAAAGGAAAGTTGTGTCATGATTATAAATTGCCAGTCTGCATCACTTTCCCAACAGAAGAGATGAAAACAGTGTTGTTCAGGTCTCCGGACCCTGCTGCCCTGGGCCTGGAACACTGTCCCCATCTTCCAGCCTGGCTCGCCATGTGTCACTCAAGCCCCTGCCGTGGTAGTTCCTCTACTGCAGGCTGTTCCTGCCTTCCCCGCCAGCCAGCACCAGCCTCTACCCTGGTCCTTGCCTTCTGTCCCCTTATAGAGCTCGGCAGGGCCCTGTGGGTAGCCATCCTTGTCGTCCTGGCCCAGCTGTGACCAGCTCTGCTGACAGTGAACAAGGGCTGAGCTGAGAGCTGCAAGCACCGAGGCACGGGGCCCTTCCCGCCTTGGTGTTTGTTGTCCTCGTTTTAGCAATTGTCAGCCGGGTGTTAAAGACACAACCCAAGGTGCCAACCGCGGCTTGCGCCTCGCCTCATGTACTCAGAGGAGGGTGAGATGGGGAGGGAGGGGCCTGCCTGGGTGTGACTGCAGAGGTGCCAGCTTCCCCAGCCGTGGCCTCCGGATCCCAGAGCCACAGCTCTGTCACCAGCCCTCCGCCTTGCGGGGGAGGAGTCAAGATGCTCTGCCCACCTCGGGGAGTGCCACGAATACAAACACACCTGGTTTTGGAAGCTGCCTGGACATGGTAGGAGAATGTCAAGTTTTTCACAGAAGACGGGACTCAACTATTGTTTTGCCTGCAGAAGTCCTATCCGCTCCCCGTACTAGTGACTGAAGCCAGGGTCTTTGCACTAGCTTACATCCCCAACCCTTTTAAAATGTTTTTTTTTTTTTAGGTTTTTTGAGACAGGGTCTCACTTTGTAGTTCAGGCTGGCCCTGAGATCAGCCTCAAACTCATCACAGCAGTCCTCCTGCCTCTGCCTCCCGAGTGCTGGGATTATAGGCGTGAGCCACCACGCCTGGCACTGTGGTATGTGGTACTGGTTGCTGCTGGGCGTGAGTCTCCACACCCAGTATAGGTATGTGGTTACCGGGGATCGAACCCAGGTCCTTGCGCTTGCAAGACAGGCGCTGGAACCACTGAGCTAAATCCCCAGCCCCTAAAATGTTTTATTTTTGAGACAGGTGTCACGTCTGTCAGTCTCTAAACTACCCAGGCTGGGGTTGAACTTCTCAATCTTCCTACCTCAGCCCAACTTTCCAGTAATAGTACTGTTTATCCTTTACTGAGTACTCCCTAGGTACCAGGTATCTTGCTAAAGCCAGAACTTTTCTTGTTTCATTTTATTTTTCCCTCATCATAAAGTAGGGACTTATTAGTTCTAGTTCATATATGAGGGAAACTGGGAGAATCATTTTATGAATTTCAGCCAGGTCTACAACATTTCAAAGCCCAGCCTGTCAACCTCTTATGCTAACAGCCACTTAAGTGCCACAGTCCACACCACGACTTCCTGTCCAGCAGTCATACCTGTACTGTTACCACCGATGGCATCATTCTGCATCTCTGCAGTGCACCTGCGGCAAGGTGGGGTATGTGTGTGTGTAGCATACATTTCTTTTTTTCTTTTTTCTCTAATCCAGTACCTGGAATCAAACTCAGGACGTTGTTCTTGCCAGGCAGGTGCAGTGCCACTGAGCTGTATCCCCGGCCAAGCATAGTTTTCTTGAGGTCCGGGACCGCGATCTGTCATCCCTCCCGAGGGCTGAGTGGAGACACCGGCACACTAGCCTGCACACTGAGGTCTGTGGAGAGAGTGGAGGAGTCGGGCCTGGGTTTTCTTCGCTGGCTCTGTCTCTGTAGAGGATGCAGGGGACATGTGCAGCTGCCTCTCCAGAGACACAGAGGAGCGGCTTCGGAAGCCCTGGGCTCTCCCCTAGGACAGCGTGCGAAGCGTGTCATGCCCCAGACCCAGGGCCCAGCACCGTCGACAAGGATGGACAAGCGGTCCCAGGAGGGGCAGTGGCTTCCAGAGCTCCTGGCTGTGATGCTGCTGGCTGGCAGTCTTCTCTGTCTGTCCCTGCAGCAGTCAGAAGCGGAGGAGAGTGTGGTGTGTCACCGAGACAGGGCTGGTGGCTGCTCAGTTAGGAGTCCCAGCTCAGTTCTGAGAGCACCCCGATTCCCCTCCATGTGCTGTCCCTTTATTAAACACTCTTCCTAAGTTCAGTATGCCTCCTCCAGGGACCCTGCTGGATGGCCCAGAGTGTCCTTTCTGTGCTTTTAGACCACCTTCGCAGACAGGGTCTATCATCTCTACCCCAGACCTGGTACAGTACTTCGGACCTGGTTCTAGCATTTATTGAACATTCACTATGTGCCAGCATTATTACCTTCATCGGCTCAGTTAATCCTCACAACAGTCCTGGTTGTCATTCCCTTGTATGGACAAAGACACTGAGATAGCCACACGGTCAGCTGGGCTGTGTGGCTCCTAAGCCAACAGTGTGACTCTCAAGACTGCTTTTGGGCTGCCTCTCAGTTTTGGGTTTTGGGGGTGATGTCTCTTAGCCTGAGGAACTAAAAGAACTCGTTTCTTCGCCATCCCAAGGGTAGAAGTTGGAACTGGGTTACTATGGCAACTAGATCAACTGGTTGTAACGGGGGATGAGCCCCTGGAGCTCTGGGTTCTGCTGCCGGCAGAGGGGAGGCTAGTTGGCATGGGCCAGTGTTTGCGGTACCAGATGCACTGGGAGGACCTGGAAGAGTACCAGGTGGGTGGATGTGGGAGTGGATTCTGAGCAGGCTGAGAGCTTCCCAGTGCAGGTGGGGTACCTAGAGTTTGCCAGGCAAGGCTGGGTGGCTTTTACCTCTACTAAACCCGCTTCCACATGGGCCAGGCCAGTCCTTTGCGGCCATCGGTGTCCGCTGATCCAGAGTCCGAGCTTTGGCCTCATCTCTGACCTCATTCTCAGTCTGGCCACTGTGCTTCCTTCCCATTGCCACGGAGGGGTGGGTGGAAAGAGGCCATGGGGCTGCTTCCTCCATTTCTTCAGCGGTGACAGGAGAAAATAGGCTTTATCCTCCCCTCCCCTGGAGCTCTCTGGCTCTCCCAAGGGCCCTGCAGGGCGAGACTGAGCAGCAGTCACCTCTCTCTGATTTGTTGCAGGCCTTGACCTTCCTGACCAGAAATGAAATTCTGTGGTGAGTGAAGGGACGGGGCCTCTTTTTTTCTCTTGCCCTGGTTCAGCCTCTCTCCGGTCAGTGGGTGTGTCTCTGCTCAAAGCCTCAAAACCCTGGGTAGCAGCGGGGGCAGGGGGCACCATCCAGGGGGCACAAGGTTGCTCTGCCACTGACCACTACCTCAGATCTGCCCCCTCCCTCCCACTCACCTGCCCTCCCCCCTTCCTCCTTCCCTCTCTCCTTCTTTTCCTTTTATTATTATTTTTTGTACTAGGGATTAAACTCAGGGCCCCAAACTCTTTTCTTTACTTTTTATTTGAGACCTCTCTAAGTCACTCAGGCTGGTCTTGGACTTTTGATCCTTCTGCCTTAGCCTCCCAGAGTGCTGGGATTACGGAAATGCAACACCACACCCAGCTAAGGGGGGTTTCTTTGCAGAACTATGGACCTGGCAGGGTCTCCTCCTTGGGACAAGGAGGAAAAGAGGAAAAGACTCCGAGAAAGCAGGGCCGCTGCCCACGTGGGCCCTTTACTCTCTGGCGGGGTGGATTTTGATGTCTTGAAGACACTCAGCCTGGCTTCTCTCCCTCTGCCCTACCCAGGCCTCTCTCCAGGGCTTTTCTGTGCCAGGCCTCATGGAGGCAGCATGGTGAATGGCCCAGCCCTGTTCTTACACAGGCAGGCAAGGCTCCCTGCCAATGATAACTGTTACTCGGTGTGGGGCATCCATGATGCGCCCCCATGTCTGGATGGGATGAGAAATGTGCCGTTTGACCTGAGTCTGGCCCCCAGCACAGCCCGTTAGATACGGTGAGGAAGAGGGAAGAGGCTGGCTGAGTTCCTCTCGTTCCCCTCATCACCTCTGCCTGAACCACTCTCGCCAGGCGCCATGGGCAGCCTGGAGGCCGCAGGTGTGAGACTCCAGCCACAGAGGGGGAAGAGGGCGACTGTCTCAAGGGGATGACAGAGATCGGCTGTCATGGGCACTGTGATTTGCTCTTAGAAATAATGTTCTCACTTTTTAAAAAAACTAGAAAAATATGACAACACCCCACATAACCCATGTCCCACTGCCCATATCATCCCATCGGTGTTTTTTAAGAACATAATGCAGGAGTAGCTAAAATGAAATCAGATAAAGTGTGAGCATGGCTAGAAAATTTGAATGGGATAAAAATTCCAAATGAGAAACAGTTTCTGGCCAGTTTTATAGCAAGTGTGCAGAAATCTGTTTTTCTGTTTTAATGGCTGTGGATCATTGTTTCACATGGATAACCAACATTCATTGCCAACCCCCTGCTTAAGTGGTTTATGGTTTTTACTTATATGAATAATGCTGTATTAAACATTCATGCAAAGAATGCTTGTCCAGCAAGCATTTCACTGAGAAATTCCTAGCCGTGACAACAGAGGGGAGGCTGGAGGGTGTGATGAGCTTGTCCTTCCTGGAGTGGCAGTTTGTTCTCATCGGACATGTCTGAGTCTCTCCTCTTCACAAACCATGGTCTTTTGATGTCCAGAGTTCCCCATCTTTGTGTCCCAGAGTTCCCCATATGTACCAAGAGCAAATAGGGTCCTGGTGCTAATGGTGAGGATCAAGGAGTGGAGAGAGATTTGGGGGGATCCAGGCTTTTGCTCTTTTCCCTCTATTTTCTTTTGCTCTGTGTTGGTCTTCTGAGAAAGGTGTCCTTGGAGACAAGTCATCTCTAGGGGTTCCTCCCTCCCAAGATGTCCATTAGGCCTGGAGGTGGTCTCTGTGCAGAAGAGATTTCCAGCCTGCTCCCACCTGCATCAAAGATGTACTTTCTGGAGAAGGACATAGGGCTGCCTGGGGAGGCTCCACTTCAGCCCAAACTCTCCAACAAGATTCTTGCAAAGCTCTTTGGCCACCTCCTCTGACAGCTCCGACCTGAGTGGGAGGGGCCCTAACCTGCCCTGGGAAGCTCCTGCCCAGGCGGTGCCGTCTCTGCAGCAGTGGGCAGCAGCGCTGGGGTAGTGGTAGGAAGGGGGTGTCCCTGCATGAGGAAGACAGTGGAAGGTGGAGGGGCTTAGGTCCCATTCCATTTCTGCACCTTCACATTGGACACCTTAATGAGGCAGATGAGACAAGCATGGAGGGACTGAAACTCCAAGATGGCGGTGATACCAGAGAGGCCTCCAGGGCGAGGTGCCAGGCTCAGAGCAGTGGAGGAGGCCATTGTGCAGAGCTCCGTGGAATAGACAAAAGGCTGGGGAGGTACAACATTTTGGTTTAGGATGGAAAGACTTTTCGATCTGGCCATTCCAATTGACAAGAGGCCTGTGCCAAAGCCCCCTTAGACAGAAGATGGGCAGAGTGATGTTTGAGATGGAGCCATTTTTAAGATATACGGTTAAATTAAGAGAGCCAAGAGCAGGGAGCTTCCACGGAAAACACAGCGTCTTCCATCTCTGTTTCCTCTCTATAAGGAGAGAAGGTAAATTTTTCTAAAAGAGAAAAGAAATTCACAGGACAGAAGAGATGACAGCAGATGAGAAAGATGCACAAAAATCTGAAAAACGTAAAGCACAGGCACATGATTCAGGCTTAACTGAGCAGAAAGCTGAAAAGACATTGCTTGAGGGGGTGGAGGACAGAGTCAAGAGCCTAGAACTGAGGAACCTCTGAAGCCGAATGCAGGTCAGGTGGAAACAGAGAGGTAGAGTGGAAGTCATGTATGATTCCTTCACTGCACTGCAGCACACTGCCCCCTCCCAGCAACGACAGGCGCTCAGCTCTGGGAGATCCTGCTCCAGAGCTGCCAGGCACAATGGAACCCGGGGGCCTCTGCACAACCAGCCTGATTCAACAGTCCAAGGATGCCAGGTAACAAGGAAGGAATCAGAGACATCGTCTACACATGAGTGGTGGCATCATGACATTACAGAAGGTTAGAGGTAATGACAAGTTCCGAAAGGCTTCCAAAGAGAAAAAGATGGGTTGTACACAGAAATCAGGAGTCAATTTAGCTTTGGACTTAGATTGGAAGACGGTGGCTAAACACCTTCAAAATTGTAAGGAAAAATTTCCAATCTAGAATCAAGTCCTAGCTAGACTATTAATAATATGAAGGTGGAATTTTTGATGTGCAAATTTAAAAATGTAATCTCTTATGGACTTTCTCTGAGGAAGCTTTTAAGGGTATGCTCTGTTAAAACTAGAAAATAAAACACACACACACACACAAATCACAGGGTCCAGGCAAAAAAGAGTTTCAAAACAGAAGAAGGTGAAGTGATGAGTTACAGGGTGACAGTGGTCAGCAGGCATGGAAAGCAATTGTCCAGATTGGGATTAAGGGGTCAGGGAGTCAGGAGGGGTCTCATCAAGAAAACAAAAAGAATCTACATATTGTGGTATTCACCATACTGAGAACTTTACAGTTCTGCAGAAACTTTGCTGATTAAAAAAATGACAATACACTGAAGCCTAAGGAAAAGAAAAATGAGGGGTATTATTAACTCTGGGAAAAACTGAAGGCCTTTCAAGAAGGCGAATATAATCATGTTGTACTGGGGAACTTAGCAGTGAGCAACATTTGAATAATGCTTATATAATATAAAAATTCAGACAAATTATTTTATATTGGGAAGATGAGGAAAGAAGAAACATATAGTGAAAAATAAATCCCTTTTTATAGGAGAACATCCCAAAACAATATCCATAATAAAAAATATTGACAAATAGCATGTGCACAGTATTTGGAAATACTATATAAATATTTTGTAAAAATCCAAGAGAAACAACAAGCAGTCTGTATGGTGCTATCTCTGGATTGCAGGAGCCAGAAGGTGGTGTATAAGGCGCTGAGTGTTAGTAATTTTCATCCTGAGCTTTACAGTGCTTGTGTTTTTACCCTATTTAACTGTGTTTCTTTGGTAAACTAGGCTGATATATACAGGATGCTGCTATTTTGGGAAATGAAGGGTGTTCATACAGACACACACTGGAGAATGTCTCCGGAAGGACACATGGGCACAGACACTAAAAATAGGTTACTTTTTGGAGGCGACTTCAGTGTCTAATATGTCAGGGCTGTGTGGTCTTCAGAGCACAGAGAGCAGCTTCAGCTTGGACATTCAGAGGCTCAGGAAGTTCGTAGATGTGGCACCCAAGGACAAAACAGCCCAACACTCTTCCTTTGTGCCCCTGATAGCACACAGTGTGATTCCTACAGAAGTGACAGAAGCCATGGCCTAGAAGATACCAATGCATGAGTGTCAGCCCCTGATATAGTGTCTGTTCTAAAGACCAGCAGACAGAGGTTACCTCACTGGGGAGTGTCTCTGTCTATGCATCTCCACCTTCTTGTCTGTGCCGGGTAAGGGCATAAAGCCATGTCGCCAGATCTGGAAGAAGCAGACCACAGGTGACATAGCAGCCAGGGCCTAGCTCTTCACAAAAGGTCTTCCCACCCTAGATTTGCAGCCTGTGAGACTTTCCTTTCACAACCTTCTCTCTGAAGGAGCCAGGCTCCCTTCAGCCTCCACTTCAGTCCCCTCTCTGAATGCGGGTCAATCCACTGTCCCAGAAGCCCCTGCCTCCAGGGTGTCTTTTTGGGGATGAGGCGCTTCTGGGTGAGCCACAGATTCTATAGAAGGAGCACACAGCCTTGTGGGCAGGCGATGGCCTGATCCAGTGCAGACTACTGCTGGAGCCTGGGCTGGCCTGGGTCAGCTTGAGCTTTGCAGATGACTGTCCCCTTTAGGGTTGAATGTGGGTCTGTATTGGGGAACAGTTTTCTGCTAGTCTTGTCCATCCAGCTCAGACACAAAGACACTCTTGTTCTTTTGCCTGCCTGGTTTCTTTCCTTTGTTTCCTTGTCTTTCTGTGGCACTGGGGGTTGGAACCAAGGCCTTCTACGTACTGGGCAAGTGCTTTACCACTGAGTTACATCGCTGTCTCGTATAGCCCACCCACCTTAGCGCCCAGAGGCTCCCAGCATCACGGGCTCCATGCCTGACCTGACTCAGCTCCTGGCCTCCTACCGAGCACCGGAGGTCACAAATCGAGGGTTGCAGGTTTGCTCCCGGGAGCCAAGAGCTGGGTGAGGCTCAGCTCGGCTGTTGCTGGGTGTGCAACTGCTGTGAGTTACTTGCCCCTTGGGCCTGCGTCCACACTGATCAGATGGTGTGGAGTGGGAATCACAGTATCCCATCCCACGGAGTCCCCCTCAGGACTCCGAGGAAATTAAATAAACCAGTGTCTCAGTGTGTGCAATGCCTGGCATGTGGCTCAGCCCTGAGCATGTGACCACTGTTATTCCACGGTGTCATTGCCCCTCTGCAAAGTAGGAACCTGGCTCAGAGAGATGCAGTGAGTCCGACGTCAGGTGGAAGTAGACTGGGGGACTAAAATCCACTGTGTGTGACGTGTCTGCAGGGCACACTCCTGGCCTATGGGTGAGAGAGATGCCTGTAGAGCTGGTTCCAGTGGAGAAAGTGGGGCTTGTAGTGTACCCACGTGCTGCTCCTGGAAGGTGCTGTAGAAACCCTGGGAAGCTGGAGGAAACTTTGGGTTCCTGGGCCCCGCTCTGACCTTGAATGAGGCTCTTGGAGGCTGAGGGACAGAACACAGATCCTTTTACAAACCCCCTACGTGATTCTAATGGGGACCCCATTTGATGGCCACTAAACTAGAGTCTCAGTGACAAGGGAGTGGGCAGGAGAGAAGTTCAGAAACCTAGTGCAAGGCCCAAAACTGGAGGGAAGAGGCATGTGCGGGGTCACTGAGACTCACCTTTCACAGAAGCAAGCGTGGACAGGGTCACGCCATGCTGGCCAACTGCAGCAGGCTGAGCGTGAGCGTCTCAGACAGCGCAACTTACAAATCTACTAGTGATAACTCAGCTCCACTGCAGCGCTGACATGTTTGAGGAAGCACAGCCCTTTGTGGCAACCCAGATCTGCGTGACAAGAGGTGAAGGGTCCTTCTCCAGCACCCCTCCAGCGTGATTCTATGGGGAGCACGGACCTTTAGGGTCAGGCGGCACAGCCTGAAGAGGGCTGTTAGGGCTCGGCCTTCTACTCTGTTGTTTACTAGTTGTATGCCCTTCAGCATGCCCTGTAAACCCCCTGAGCCTCAGTTTACCCATCCACAGCAAGGGTCTCTCCTGCCCTCCTCACCTGGGCTGATTGGGAGCCCTCTGGGAGGTGATATGCCTGTGTAATGAGAAGGGTGTGCCCTTCCCGCCCCCTCAGAACCCTTCCTCTGCTCCCTCTCTGGGCCCGTGGGCATGACCTTTGGCATCCTTGGCCCTGGCCTTAACATTACCGCCTGTGGACTTCCACACGTTGTTTTACCTTCTGGATCGTCAGTGGCCTCATATATAAGAAAGACAATCGTCCCAGCTCTGCAAGATTGGCCGGAAAACTGAGAAACCTCCCTGAGGGTGGCAGCACACAGCAGGCACTCCCAGTGGCACCTCACACCAGGGACAGTGCGAATGGTGGCCCTGCGTACAGGCCTCAAGGGTGCGTTGTTGCCAGAAGAAATTTTTTAGAAATCACTAAAACTTACTGAAAGTTGGTCCAGTTTTTATTGTGATCCAACATCAGCAATTCTAATGACAGAGACAAATGTGTCTTTGGCCATGGCCAATGCTCCCGCTGCCCCTGGGCCGCAGAGGCCCCTGCAGCCTGTAGCCTGCAGCCTGCAGAGGGTGGCTCTCCTGTCCTGCTGTTGACTAGGCTGGCACCCGCCTGATCCGCTGTTGACTAGGCTGGCACCCGCCTGATCCGCTCAGGGAGAATGTCTCTCTTCATCCAGCCACATCCTGCTGTTTGGGTCCTGCCCACACCCACTCTGGGCTGTTAGTGGCAGCTGGTTCCTTACAGGGTGGAGGCCCGTAACACCCACGCTTTTCTCCAGTGCCCATTGCCAGGGCCTGTCTAGGTCGGCCTATGGCCACCTGAAGAGTTCCACCTCCCATGGATGCCAGGGTCCGAACTCTCAGCTCTGTCATGCCCAGCATCCTTCCAGGAAGCACGCGGCACCCTCCACCTGGGCCTCTGGAGATGAGTTAGGTGAAGGAGCTCTTCGGAGGCAGAGGAACATCAACAGAAGCAGTGCTGCGGATGTTCCGGGTGACAGGGCACAATCACACCCGCCCTGTGCCTGCCTCCTCTTTGAGCCCGGAAGGGCCCAGGGATGTCTCTAGAAGGGTGGAGAGGTTTACTGCTGCCCTTCTATGTTGGTCCGTCATCTTGGTCTCTCCCCCAGAGACTCCTCCACACAGGACTTCGCAGTGGCCCACACAGCCATCCAGCCTTTCTCACTTCTCTCCCCAGCATTCACGACACTTTCCTGAAGTTGTGCCCTGCGGGCAAGTACTACAAGGAGGCCACACTGACCACGGACCAGGTCAGCTCCCTGCCAGCCCTGAGGGTAAGTGCAGGCGTGGGGTCGGAGCTCGGAGCCCGGGCTCGGAGCTTAGCAGCTGCGCTCACAGAGGCAGTGACTACAGGCAGAGTCTGGCAGAACTTGGTTTTCCAGAGCCTCTCACACACATCCGCTCTGCCCATCAGGCCAGGGTGGGATGGTGCATGGAGACAAGGAAGAGAGGGCTGGGACTTGGCCGGGGTTCACAGGTAGAAGCTGTGGGTGCCAGCTGGGGGCTCTTCCAGTCCTGCCCACCAACCTCTAAGGTCCCTGACTGAGCCTCAGCCCTTGGCCCACCCTTGACCATTCCCCTCAGCATTCTGGCACCAGTCAGGCCTTTCTGCCATCCTCTGCCCCAACTGGGCAAGCGTAAAGGTTGGGGTCCCTAAAGGACCAGCAGGGACTTGAGGAAGCCGAGGTGCCCCCTCTGGCCTCTGCCCAGCCCTCCACGTCGCTTCCGCTCAGCGCTTTCCGGAAGGACTGACAGTTTTCTTGGGTTCTTCCCTGAGAAGCCGGTAGGTAGAACAAGGCTTCACGCCAGAAGGCTGTTCTCCCACCAGCCCTCCTCCAGGCAGGTGTGCTCGATACCCGCCGCTCATCTCCCCCTGGACTTACCCAGCTCCCTCTGCTCTGGTGGTTCAAACACTCAATCCTTCTCCTCACTTTAACTGGGCTGAACCCTATTTCTGTCCACACGGAGGAATGTGTGCGTGCACACATACAGACACACACAGACACACACCCGCACTCCCGGGGCCTGTCTCCTCCTGGGACAGTTGGGGCGGCAGATCACCAGACCCCTGAGCCCACAGGGCTATCAGCTCACTCCCACCTCGCAGCCCTGCAGGGACCACAGGCCTTTGTCTCTTGTGGGAGCCGGTGGAGCCCCGGGGCACACAGTGAAAGGACTCCCAAATCACTCCTGAGGTTTTAATTAAAATCTGTACAACACCGAAGAGACGATGTCAGCCTAACAAATCGTGGCTGGCAGACTTCCCTATTCGTCATCTGGACTGTGGCAGCATAGTGATTGGAGTTTGTCACTGTGCAGCGAGTTCTTTCTTTCTGTCGGGAACACTCTGGGCCCCAGAGTGGCGCCCCTCGTCGGGGTGCTGAAGGAGGGGTTCCAAGGCTGGGGCCAATGGCCGCACAGCCCCTCCTAGGCGATGTCCATCTCTGGGGCAGAGGCAGAGACAGAGCCTTGAAGGACGCAGAGCTGGGCTTGCGGTGGCTCTGGGAGCGGAGCAGACTGTAGAATGAGCCCAGAGGGGCAGAGTCCTCAACAAGGTGAAGTCATGGGAGAGTGAGTCTTGCCAGAAACTAAACGGGGAGCCTGTTCTCCTCACCCACCCTCAGCCTCACCTGCACCTCCGCTGTCTGTGTGTGCACATCCCAGGAAACCACACCCCCCAACACACCTGTGCACACTTGTGCTCAGCCACGTGTGGGCTCTGGGGCTGCCTCAGGACTTAGACACCCATAGGGGACTCGGGGCTGGGCAGCCAGGTGGTGGAGCTCTTCCCCCAGGGGCTGGGGGCGGAACCCCGTGCAGACTCTCAAGTGTTGAGGTGAAAAGCATCTCAAGGCCCCTACTATATGGTCATTCCATGTGTCTTCATGGAAAAAGGAAGACTTGCCTGTGGCCAAGCAGTGACAGAGCTGTCGTCCCTGGCTGCCACACAGGACCTAGACACTTCTCAGGTCTTCTCAGGTCTTCTCAGGTCTTCTCAGGTCTGAGCCTGGGGACCCAAAGGAAAGGCCTACCGGGGAGTGGGGTGAGGGGTGGTGAGACTGTGGCCCTTGTGGGCTGGGGGCTCTGTTCTGAGCCCCCGAGGAACAAGCCCTGGAGTGGGATGAAGAGGTCCTGCCCTGGGACACTGCGAGTCTGTTCCATTTCCGGGGCTACAGAGCCCACCTTGCACTGAGCAGAAGCAGGTGGACCGCCAGCTCCTAACCCTTGCTTTCCATCTCAGGGGCTCTTTGCTGGGAGGGACAGCAAGGCTCAGGAAGAAGGGGCAGGAGCGTGGTTCCCTGGGGACTGTGCTCCACTTGACAGGACACTGCCAGGCAAGATCAGCACCCCCAGTGCACTCGTGAATTTGGGTTTTTCTGGAGCACTCCCCCCGACTTGCTTAATGGGGAGCGACTGGGAGGTAGAGTCTTGGGCTGCGTGGCTTTAATTTTACTTCTTTAGCTTTCTAAAGGCTCATTATCTTATTTTGTTTTATAAATAAAAGCCAGCTTGTTGTAGAAAATTACAAAAGACAGAACAGTAGACATAAGATAAGAACTACCCATTAACTCACCTCCAGGGATGCTGGCCATGGCCATTTGGCTTACTTCCTTCTGATTTTCATTCTGTGCAGATATTTGCATGTGCAGTAGGATCACACTGACTTCTTTGTATGTCCCCTCCCCCAACGGGGGTCCATTTGCTGCTTTTCCACCTGGCCTAGATCGGTCAGAACCATTTCATGAAGTGAGGACCCAAGCCACTGCCATGGAGAGGGACGTAGAGGACAGTTTTGAAGTCACTAGCTATCTTGGTGATCTTGGCAGTCACGTCACCAGAGAATGGGGCCTGGGGCGCATGTTTTTCCAGACATCCGTCCCAGCCCCATTCCTCCATGATGGGAGAAAATACTTTGTAATCACCAGAGCTGTGCACAGAGGAGATGGATGAGCTGCCCGTCTCCAGAAGGGACCGAGCAGGGCGGCCAGGTCCCGGCAGAGGAGTCAGCACCGGCGCATCAGGAGACTGGACTAGACAGACGCCTGTGACTTCCTCTCCTCCGAGTCTGTAGTTCTGACCCCGGAGCTCATTCTTATGCTCTTTTCTGTCACCTACCTTAGTATGTCCTAGCCTTTTTATTAAAACATAAATTATTTTGAGGAAAGACTAGAGATACCAAGTTTCAGTACTGCCAGGTAGAGACTTAAAAACTGCCATTCACATCCACCAACACATCTGTTTTCTAAAGAATGTTAATTTTAAAACAAGAATGAAAAGAGCATCTTGTTCCAGGAGAACAGTCATTTCCTGACCTGCCCTTTCGGTCACTGTTTTTCTCCCATCGTCTTTGTCATCAGCAGCATCGTCACCGGCCCGTAACTGGTCCTACACCTGCCGCGGTCTCGCCGTACCTCCCCAGCATGAGCCTAAGCAGAAACCTTTCTTCCCAAGGGGAGGGAGAAGCTTGGGATATGGGGCCGGTGGGCTGCGTCCTCTGTGGCTCAGGGACCGAGCATGTGACTCTCACCACCCGGAGGCTTCTTAGGAACAGGCCTGGAGAACAAGGCCCCAGGGAGCTCCCAAAACTCATGTAACTTGGCTCAGGGGCTGAGTGGTCTGGGAAGCAACTTTTATTTTTCTAGTTGGGTTCCTCTGTGGAAAATGTGGGCCTGTTAATATTGGAAGGGGTCTGCCCACCAGCAGAGAGCAAGGGGCAAGAAGGTCCTGGGTCACAGAAGGGAGCAGGAGAAAGCCGTGGACAGAGTCCCTGCTGGCAGGAACACGCCGCCCCTTCTCCTCACAGCTTCTGTGTTCTTGTCTGCCGCAGTCAGCGTCTTTAGTCGTCAGTTAGCTGCATGTTTCTGTTCCTGTAAATATTCTCGCTTTCTGTAAACATGATGAGTGCAGTGTGCAATGACTCAGGTTTCTGGTTTCCAGGCTCAGAGCATCCTGTGTCCAGCCAGACAGCAGGGCCGGAGGACAGGGCTCGGGGTCCCAGCGCTGAGCAGCCTGGCTCCTCGCCTGGCCTCTGCCCAGATCTCCCCAGGTCCCTCGGGCAGATGGTCATGGTGGCCTGGACCGAGTATCTTCTCTGAGCGAGGACAGAAGATTTAGGAAACTGGGGGCCCAGGTGTAAGGAGGTTCCCGGGGCCTCAGCCCTGCCCCCATTTCTAGCCATCAGTTTCCCTGGGCTTCTCTGAACCGTGCTGAAGGGCTGGGGCCTGTCTTCTCAGGATAGTTTGCAAAAGAGCCCATTTTCAAAGCTGAAATGCAACAAAATGTCCTAATATTTATTCAGCTTCTCAAGAAATTGCCAAAGTAGGAAATGTACAGTTGACTGTATTTTTTTAAATTTAAATTTTTAAATTTTTAAACATTTGAAAATCAAAACTATTTATGCATGCCAAGAATGAAATTGCCTTATGCAGTTTGCTCCATTTTCCCTGATCTAAGGCTACCATTTCAGCTCTTAGCCAATCCTTTTGGTGAATCTCTATCACCCAAAAGAATAGCTGTATTGCCTTTCCTGTGAGTGTGGACCTTGACTTCTGCCTAGGGGAGGCATTTAGCTCTTTGTTCTCCCTGTGCCTGTCTAACTTGTCGCTCCCCGATTCCATACCCTCCAGTGTGCTTACAGGATCGTTTTGAGTAGAGCAACATTTGGTGCTGTCTTAGTGTTCTGGTACTATAACAAAATACCTGAGACAAGCTACTCTATAGAGAAAAGAGATATATTTCACTTAGTTTTAGAGGCTGGTGGGATGTATATCACTGTGTCTGTGTGGTTCCTCTTATAAAGCCACCAGAATTCAATCATGGCTCACCTTAATGATTCCATTTGATCTAACTACTTCCCAAAGTCCTAATTTCAAAACCCTGCAGTGAGACAAAGTTTCCATCTCCTATCATTAACGTAAAACTTTGGGGATTAAATACTTACAAGAGTATGGGAGAACAAATGTATGCCAATCATAGCAAGTGTCTTTCCTTCAAGGTGCTTTTTCTGCTTGCTTATTGGGATTCTTGTCTTTCATGGGAGCGGCCCTCCATGGCTATTGGATAATGTTTGGTTGTAAAGTTGGAGCCTAGGAGTCTGTTTGTGAGTCTCCTCTGGGTTTGTCAGCAAGTTTCAAGTTTCACCAGAAGGTGAGCAGAGGGGCCCTTTCTTGAGAATTTCCTGGAAACTCTGGGAATCGCGCTCTGAATGCCAGAGTCCTAGAGCCAAGTCCAGAGAGAGGGCTGGAGGGCGGTCAGAGATCAGGGTCCATTTATTTATTCAATCCCCTGCTCTCTGCAGAGTTTTCATCCCCAGGGCAGAAAGGCACTGTTGCGCTCTCCCCAGAGGAGAAAGGCCCTTCACCAGCATGGGCGGGTGTCTCCGGAGCAGAGTGGGGAGCTCTCTGAGTCCTTGGGATTCCCGGATGTAAGAGGGGTTGATGTCTCCCTTCTCCACCTGGACTCAGCCTCGCTTTCTCATCTCCGCGGGTCACTTACCATCTGTCCCTCTGCTTCCTGTGTGTGTCACTGTGCCACTGTGGTTGTCTCCTCCTGTGGTCTGTTTTGTGCCTCCAAAAAATCCTTTCATTTTCATGTTAATGGTTGGTGGGGGAGTTAGGCATGAGTGTGGACTGGAGCGCCTGGCATGGAGTGAGTCCCATTCTCCATCACCCTCTGGAATCTTCTCTTCACATTCAGTTGCCCCCCACATTTTCCTCATCTGTTCTCCGTTCTCAGGACCCCAAATATTCTTCTTGGTTGGCATCCTCCAAGCCCTGCTCCTGTATGACCCTCCTTGACCCCACACCAGGCATCCAGAGTGTGGAAATGTCACTCTTCTTCTCTTTGCTTTCCTCAGAGAAAAATATGCCACGGATAAGGACATTGTTTAGCAAGTGGTAAAGCAGGTACTTGTGGCTGGCTGTACCCGCTCACCCTGAAGAAGACACACATTCATGGTAGGTCATGTGCTGAGTTAGGTCTCAGGGCCTCCTCTTAGGGAATTCTGGTTAAAGAACATGGAGCCTTGGGCCGGGGAGTTAGCTCAGTGGTTCTGGCTCCTGTCTTGCAAGCGCAAGGGCCCGCGTTCGTTCCCCAGTAACCACATACCATACTGGGCATGGAGACTCACGCCCAGCAGCAACCAGTACCACATACCACAGTGCTGGGCGTGGCGGCTCATGCCTGTAATCTGAGCATTCGGGAGGCAGAGGCAAAAGGATTGCTGTGATGTAAACTGGAGGCAGAGCTCAGGGCCAGCCTGAACCACAAAGCTAGACCCTGTCTCAAAAAACCAAAAAAAAAAAAAAAAATGGAGCCTTACAGAGCCCAGATTCCAGACCCTAGTGCCAAGAGCTGGGGCGCAGGAGGCCTCACAAGTTCCCCACTGGGCATGGCACCTCTCACAGACCCAGCAAAGGACATCTTGAATATTCTTGGTCCTCACTACCTTCCTACTTCTAGAGAGGCTGAGAGGCTTCCCGAGGGTCAGGCACGACTTGGTGCAACACCCTTCCCAGACGAGCAGAAAGACCTCTTTGAGCGATCCTGGGGGAGGACAGAGGTGCCCAGGGTACTTGCCTGTTGTCAGTGTCAAGGTCATTGAGGAAATGGGTTTCAGCTCCTGGCTGAGAGAGTGAGGTCGCAGAGTCATCATGCAGACTCCAGAGAATGTTTCAAAGAACACTTCAGCTTTTATTAGGCAATGCACACACTTATAAAGCAAATGGCAGGAGGAGTACCATATGGGTTGATCGTGGATTGGTTGAAGCATGTAGAGAGGTGGTGGTTGTGCAGGGCGGGCATGGATTGGTTGCGTGGTTTTGGCCAAGAAAGGAGGAGTCATGACCAAGCAGGCAGGATGGCCTTAACCCAGTTTCTACACAGGGAGGCAGGTGTGCTTGCGCCTCTATCATTCTGTGTGGAAGGAGAAAAACGTGCGACGTACCTGACCCAGCCAAGCCTGGACTTCGCCTTCACTCCTCCTTTCGTCTTTGACTCCAAAACTTTGCCAAAATCACAGTATTGTAATCATAACAAGCCGAAGCAGGGTTAGGACATAGGAAGAGCCAAGAATAATTCCTTTGACCCATCTGGACAATTGTGATCAACCCTGACTTAGGCTATTTCATATATGGTCCCATACATTGTGAAAGGTTATTATATTAACAGCAATGGAAGTATTATAGTTTCTAACAGTTGTAAATCTTTTATAAGAAAGTCTATTTGGGTTTGAAGGATTAAAATGGTGGCACACACATCTTGAAGTAGGAGCTGGGACTCATGGAGTGCCACTGAAGTATTGTGGGCTGTTGAAGCAGCTGTTATTTTGGTTTTTTGTCATTGGTGCTGTGGTTGTGGCTGAAATTATGGCAAGGCATGATCTCAAATAGTGGATCTGTCTCACACCGTTCTTGGTCAAGGATCACTGGGAGCCGGATCACTGGAGGTGTTCTACAATATAACACGGAGGGGTTGAGACATGGAGAAATGCATACAGAAGTGTTAATCTATTGAGCTGGTAAAGATAAAGAAGAAGTGGGGAGGGATACACGTAGCAAAGGGCAAAGTGGTGGAGCTAGACACACAGGATACAGATGAATACAGGCAGTGATATTTATCCTCTTATAGGGTCCCCATCCACAAGCTCCGCTGGAGTGTGAATAAAGTGCTATGAGATTAGCTGACCTACAGGTAAGGGAGGGTTTAGCCACCTGGACAGAGCAGCACTGGGAATGGTACGTGGGGTCTCACTATAGCTGTAAAGGAGGAAAAAGCGTTAGAGTAAAACATACAGATGTAGGAGACAGAGAAGTATTCCAAAGCATACTAGTGGCAGGTTGAGTAAAGTTACCTCTGGAAGAAGAAGGACGAAGGTTACAGTTATTTCCTACAGGTCACAGCAGTGTGGAATTCTAGTCTGCTGTAACAAAGATAGGGAGTTTGGGGCAAGGGATCATACTTGGGTCTGAGCGGTGCTATTGGCAGTAAGGGCAGCACAAAGAGGGACCTCCATCATCGGCCCAGAAATTGGCTGTGGAGTTCCGGGGGGAGCCATGCTGTAAGCTTGTTCACAGAGATTTTTAAGAGCACCCCATGTCACCAATAGGGTTGACCTTGGAGGGCGGCGACGTCACTTGCACACTGGGACCCAGAGGGGTTGTTCGGAATCCTGTGGGAAGACACAAGAGAACTCTGTCCCTACTGTTCTCAAAGGGTCAGGGCCACACCACTTGTTGGTCAGCAGATCTTTCCATAGTACCAAGGGAGCACAAGACAGGCTTTACAGAGGCTCCCAATGTTTTGTTGTAGGTATTTTTTGTTCTTCATCCACCAGTAAGAAATCTAGAGTGAATAAGGCCAGGTGGAGTCGGTCTTGGGGGGTGACCTCCAAGCGAGTTCAATCTTATTTGAGTAGCATTTCTTTAAGAGAGTGATTGAACCTTTCAATGATTCCTTGTTCTTGAGGGTTATAAGCATTCCCTCATTTTTTTCTAGGGTAGAATAGGGTTAATCTGGGTTTAAACATGTCAATGGGTTGGTCCACACTATTTGACAAGAATTTGAGTTAATCAGTTTGCTTAGAAATGGGTTTACTCCCTTTTAGTGGGGCTGGATCCATTAAAGATACGACAGTTTTCCATGTCTCAACCCCTCCATGTTATATTGGTAGAATACCTCCAGTGATCCAGTTTCCCCTTGAGGTTTAAAGGCATTGCAGCTGGGGGAGCAGCTCCTGATTAGGCGGGAGAGGGGTACCATCTTTATGATACTTAGAGCAGCAGTTCATTTTCCAGTGATATTCCTTTTAACGTCTAGGACAGGGGGTGTTGGGGCGTTGCTTGCCCCCTTCCTGGGTTACTGCCCCTTGGGGACACTGTGCATGTGGCCAGTTTTATTGCAGCCCCAGCAAATTAACCCCATTAGTTGATTTTGGGTATCCAAAGGCACTGCTGCAGCAAACATTTGAGTAATGGCTGCTGCTAAGGTCTTTTGTGTGTAATCAGAAGTACTTGTATCTTTAGTAGCTATGACCCAGTGATCGAGCGTCTTATCTTTAATGGGTGTCAAAATGGGTTTGATATTACTTTGGCATCCCTCATAGATCAATTCCCGAATCAATTCCTGTTGCACTTCAGGCTGACTCACTTTCAAGGTAACTGTTTCGATGACCCTCTGGCAGAAATCTGGGAAGGTCTCATTTTGCTTTTGGACTAATTTTCTCAAAGAAGGCCTAGAACTAATGGGCATTTTTCTCCATGTGGCTAGGGCACAATTGTGGACTTGGTCACAGTAAACTCCAGGTCTGGCTGCTTGTTGCAGCACATCAGAGTAGTGCCCGGTGCTTGCAACGTGGCTGCCGAACTCACTACTCCAGTTCCTCATTTCTCCTGTCTTGATCACATTCTTCTTTATAAACACCTTTAAACATTAGAAACTTTGGGGACAGACATGCACTAGCCATGTCAAACCAGTCTTTGAGGCAATTTATATTGGAAGCATAATTATCCAGCAACTGGATCATACAGGGACTTTGTGTTCCTGTAATGCTTGACAGAACTCCTTCCATACCTTTGGGGAATGAGGAATATCCAGGGAGAATCCCCAGAACCCCCTGTGTTACAGGGTAAGCCGATACAAGCGAACATGAACACTTGTCAGGCTAATGAAAGTTTGAAAAATATACTGGGTGTCCATTGGTATCACTCTCATCAGAGGAAAAGTTATCAGAATCTGAAAAGGAGTGGTAAGATGGCGGCAGCCAAGAAGAGAGCCACCATCTTGAAAGAGGTACTTCTATTCCATCATTTTCTTCCCTGCTCTGAAACCTCCCATGTTTACGTGGAGGCTTGGGCTGGGCCAACTTGGAAGAGACAGTCATCTTCCAGAGGAGGTACACTTGGCACTGAAATGGATGAAGAACCTGGAAGAGAAATGGGTTCGGTGCCATCTTTGGACTCATTTCTCAAATGGTAAGTTCCAACTCCATCTTGAGGGCCACTGGGGAGGGCCCAATACTCAAGCCTCTGATGCTTTAATAGCATGGGGGTCTAAACACTGAATTATTGCAGAGGTGATGGGGAAAAAATCAAGGGGGGAACTATTTAACCTCATCTTTCTGCACACTGAGCATTGTAAGCAGTGAGCTCCCAAATCTCAACTTTAAATTGGCTGTCTTTATCCAAAGGGAAGTGGTGGCAATTATCCCCTAGAACTCAGTGAGTTGATCTTCCAAGACCCAGATGCCATTATTCTTTAGCAAAACCTTAGGAAGATAACCTGAGATTCCCTATCTAGACTAGAGAGAGTACCCATCCTGTAGACGGGAACCATTCGCCCAAGCTCCGAGTTTTCCAGTGTTACTCAGCCTTTCAGTCCCATGTTTGGGCACCGCTTGTTGTCAGTGTCAAAGTTGTTGAAGAAATGGGTTTTGGCTCAAGGCTGAGAGAGTGGGTGGCAGAGTCACCATGCTGACGCTTGAGGAGGTTTCAAGGAACACTTCTGCTTTTATTAGGCAATGCCACACTTATAAAGCAAATGGCAGGGGGAGTAACCACTCAGGTCGGTTTTGGACTGGTTGAAGTGTGTAAAGAGGCAGGCAGTTGTAAGGAGGGAAGATATGCTCATGCCTCTATTATTCTCTCTGTGTGCTAGAAGACATGTGTGTGGCATACTTGACCTAGCCAAGCCTGGATTTTGCCTTCACCTGCCCACAGACTCTTCACAGCACCTGCTTTAGACAGACTCCCATTTCCAAGGTGGGCCATCTGAGGAAAACTGCTGCCATAAATGTCAGGCCTGCCTTATCTTACATGGCCATGGGTAAGAAGGGTTCTAGGAGTGCTCGGGTCCCAGAGTCTTTCTTTTCCATGGGAAACAGCACATCTAGTGAGTCTGAAGCCCCCATCCATCTAGAAGGAGGTGAAGTAGGAGAGAGCCAGTACCTGGGTGCCAGGCTCCTCCTGCTGTGTATAGGGATTAACTTGGTCACAGCTTTGTCATGACCACCCTCAAGCATGGACCTCAAGGAAGAAGCCTAAACCTGCAGATGGAGCATGATCCATGCAAATGAACAGGGCCTGTTGTAGGCTAAGCCAAGGCCTGAAGCCACACCTTTTTCTCCCATCTCGGCTCTGTCTGCTTTCTGAATTCCCTCTACCTCCTGAGGAAACTCTGTGTCTGAGGTTCAGTCCCTTGATGAGGAGCTTTTCTGACCCCCAACTCCCAGGAGTCCAGTCCTTCAGGCACAGTGAGCTCAGCAGGAAGGGCGGAGAAAAGAGCCAGACGCAGGCAGCCAGCAGGGGGGTCTTTGATCACCAGGACCCAGCCAGGGACAGCTGTGCCAGTGATAATCCTCCCCACGGTATTTAGGCCACTACCCGGTTTCCCTCCCTCACCCCATAGTTTCCTGGGCTTGCTAAAAAAAGCAGCAGATGGGATGGATCTAGCAATTCCACTCTCCAGGCCCCCGGGTCCTCTGCCTGAGACACATACTTCACTGTTCCAAGTTGTCACACTCTCTCCCTTGTGAATCATGTAGTACCTCTGAGACACAAGTAGGCTTCCCCATTTTACAGATGAGAAAGCTGAGACTCTGAGCACAACCCAAAGCCACATAGCTGCAAAACTACACTTCAGTTTGCTCTCCTCCCTCTGCCAAGCAGATGACGTGTGTGTACATGCATGTGGTAAATACAGAAAGAAGGAAGGGAAGAAGCTGGTGGCCTGGGCGTCTGGTGGTGGGCCTGGCCCAGGCAGCAGAGCCCAGTGTGTCCTGTCCTTTAGGGTTGCTTGTATTCGGGTCTAGCTCCCAGCATCCAGCCTCTGGGGCTCCCAGGGCAGGCCTGGGAATTGTCTGATTCCCAAGTCCCCAAGCCCAGCCCCACCCTAGTGCCCAGACTCCCGAGTGGAACAAATGTTTCACTGAGACAGAAGAAAGAACAAAGCGCCAGACCCGGTCTCCCAGGATCCCACCCCAAGACCCCACCTCCCAGGCCTGAGGTCAGTCTGAGCCTTTCACCCATCGGAGAGAAGCAGCTGGATCCCTGGGATAAATAAACACCCAGGGCTGATTGAGATCCAGCGCCTTTCCAATAGAGCCGATGACCTCAGCTCCCCGCTCACTCAGGGCTGCAAGGCCATGTCTGCTGAGCAGAGCCCAGGCCAGCTGGCTGCCCCTGAAACCTGGGGTGGGCGACCCTGTGTTGGAATGTCCCCATGTATCATCCCATTTAATCCTCAAGGTAAAGGTCCTAGGAGGGCAGTGCCCTCATCCACAGCTGGGAGGCAGGGCAGAGGGCTAAGCGGCTCTGCAGGGCCCACCGATGGGGCACAGCAGCCCCAGCTCCAGCACTAGTCCCACCGCCCTGCTCAGAGCCGTGGGAAGGCCCCAGGTCCCAGAGCCGAGTCAGAGCCAGGAGGGCAATCTGACGGCTGGCTCAGTCGTGTTCTGAGGACTTCAGTAGCAGGTTTCAGAATCGGCAAAGCCCTTATTTACATACTCAGCCAGAGAACTGAGAAGAGGTTTGTTTCAGAAAAAGCTCAGTGATGAAGCCGCCTGTGCCTTGGGCTGAGTGAGCAACAGCAGGGTCAGGGTCCGGCCTGAGCCTCGGCCTTGCCGTGGACCCCGGTGGCCACGGGGACGTCACTGCTCTGCTCGGGGTTTCACCTTCCTGTCCTCCTTGTTTCTGCCTTGGTATGGGCAGCCCAGGAGGTCGGGAGGAGCGCTGGGTGCTAGTTTGAGCCGTCTTGGCTGTGGGCTGTGTGGCCTGGGCCAATTCCTTCCTCTTCCTTGGCCTAACTTTCTGCCTGGAGGCCAGGACAGGGTACAGCTGACCACGGCCATGAAGTCTGTTGGGTGGCCGGGGCCGTCGCTGCGCCCAGGCAGCCCGGCGGTGGCAGCGTCTGCCCCGCAGCCCGTGTTGGGCGTCTTTCCACGGCTGTGCTGAGGAGAGCGTTCCGCCCCTCGTGTGTTTGGCCACTCGTTCCGTCTTCCACCTTGTCCTGGGGCGGGAGTTGAGGTCACTCTGTTTTCATTTGTACAGAGCTTGACTGGCTCCCACCTCCTCCCTCACAGCTTGTTGGAAATCAGCTTTTGTTACTGTCTCCAGGACAGGGAGGAAAGGTTAGGAACGGGGATAGTCATGACCTGCCCATAGTCACCCAGCTGGCACCAGGGAATGGCCCAGGCTGGACCTCAAACCGGGCAGTGACCAGGGACCCAAGCTCCCTCCAGACGCACCATGCACCTTGCTTCCGAGGAGGTTTTTCTCACCCAAGCCTTTAATTGCTTCTGAAGTGACTCATGGTTTCTCTCTGCACTCTGAAGAGCGGAACAGATTATTCTGGCCATGAAGTGGGGCTGGTGTTCTGCAAAAAGGATGGGTTTCTGGGCAAGTCGCTGAAGTTCTCTGAGCCTCAGCGTCTTTGCCTTTGAGTTGGGAATCGCTTGACAAGGTCAGACAAGACCCTTGGCCCAGCCTCACCCTGGCAGCACCTGCACACATCACCGTGTGCTTCCCCGGGGAGAGGTTCAGCCGTGCGGGCAGGGTGCCAGCCACGTCTGAAGCAGGGAGGAACAGGAGGACGGGC
Source organism: Petromus typicus (assembly GCA_004026965.1). Taxonomy (NCBI): domain Eukaryota; kingdom Metazoa; phylum Chordata; class Mammalia; order Rodentia; family Petromuridae; genus Petromus; species Petromus typicus. The sequence continues at coordinate 52,801 of PVIR01001205.1, read as the reverse complement.
AGATGGAGGGCCGGCCTGTAACAGGCCTGCTACGCGGCGCAGCCTGGTGTGTGTGCTGGGGTGGGGGTGGGAAGCAGAGCTCACGGATGGGATCATCTTCACAGTGCTGTTGGCGTCCGAAGTCCCGGCTGGCTCGGGGAGGGACCAGCAGGCCTAGGGAATGCTTGTCCGGCACCCTGGTCCGAGTCCCGCACTCAGAGTCCAAGATAAACAGGCCTCATCTCAGTTTTTCAAGATTCTGCTCCCCAGGGCTTTCTTGGACTGCTGGCTGGAGGCTTTATTCCACTCATGTCTTTGCTGATAACTTCATTTATGCCCCCAGAGACCTCAGACTTGTTTAAAAATAGAAAACTAAACAACATGGTTCCTGAGGCACCCCTCCCCCACCCGGGGCTCCTAATGAGGTGCTGGCTGGGCCGGCCAGGGCTCCATTCCCAGGGTTTTTGACCCTCCGCAGGCCCCAGGCCTGCTGCTTTCTCCACAGGGACTAGACGCCCTGCAGCTTTGAAGGGCTTCCTGGTGGCCTGAGCAGCTGTGGTGGGGGAGCAGGATGCCACCTGCCTGCTCTGTTGTCCCCAGAGCTGGGCACAGGGACACATTCACCCAGGAGTAGAAGGCCCAACTTCAGGGGCCCTCCCAGGCATCCCTGCTCCCTTAGCTCTGGCCTCAGCCCCTCGTTTGTCCCCTTCTAAGTGCCAGGCTCTACATCAGAGTCCTCCAGTAGGCAGCCCTGGTATCTCTCAGGCCCACTGCGATGCCCACTGGCATCCTGCGCTTGAATTTGCAATTGTGTATGGCCTCAGCTTTCTCCATCTGGAAAATGGCCCTAATGGGTGCAGCTCTACCTCCCTCCGAGGGTTTGTGCCAAGGTGAGATGCAGGGTGGGTACACAAGTGCTCAAGGGAGATGCCAGGGACTTAGGAATGGCAGGAGGCTGTGGCAAGTCACAGGAGGAGTCCTCGTGTGTGAGCTCTGGCCTCACCCGAGGGGGTAGAGAGGAGGGGAAGCGTCCTGGGCAGTCCACTGGGAAGATGGCAGGACCTGGGGTGCAGCCTCTTTCCATGTCTGCTGGCAGCCGGAGAAGGGATAGGCCTGGCCCCACGGCGGCTAAGCTGAGCGGGAGAGGCTGCATCAGGCCCGTTTCAATGGCTGTGAGGGAAAAAGAGCGATGCCTCCTGCACAAGAGCGAGAAGCAAAGTCTCTGAGGATATCTCGTCGGTGCAAGTCCTGCGCCGGTGTCCAGCCAGGCTCTAGGAACAAAAGGGCCTGGACTCCCCCCAGGGCTCCCCGTGGCCGTGTGCCAGGCGCCCCACGCAGGGTAGAGGGAACTAAATCAAGTGCTGGTCACCAAGGCCACTCCTCAGGTGGCAGGGAACCGAATGATCAAAAGAGGCTTCTCTCTGGAGCTGGCTGGAGCCCCTGCTGCACACGCCCCCTGCAGATGCAGAGCTGCCTGCCTGCATGGGGGTCCAGGGGCATGGCAGCTGGCAACCCAGAGCAGGGCTGGCTGCTCTCCGCACAGTGGCTCTGTCTGCCCAGCGGCCCTTGCCCGCTTGTTCCCAGGCAAACCGCCTCTGGGATAGGAAAGAGAGCACTGTGCAATAGGCCAGGCAGGCGTTGGTGTCCTTACTCCTCCCCGATTCCACCCTCCTGGGGACTCTAACCTTCCCCAGGTGTGGACAGGGGGAGGGTAAAAGCAGCACGGAGGGCGATAAGGCTCCTGGATCTGCGTGGAGTGATCAGACGTGTTCCCTGCTTGCTAGGACCCTAACACTGGCCACATAGTTTGAAAAGTATCTGAAAAGAGGCAACCAGACAGATGCCTTAAAACACGCAGACCAGAGTGTGTGGGGCTCTAACACACAGAGCTCTCCTCTCCCTCAGTGCTCCGCTCTTCCTTAGCTTGTGAGCTTTTCATTACGGGGAGCCGAACCCAGAGCCTTTGCATTGAGCTACCTTTCCAGGTTTGTTTTTAGATTTTGAGATAGCATCCTGCTAAGTGGCACAGGAGGAACTTGAACTTGTGATTCTCCTCCTTCAGCCTCCCCAAACGCTGGCACTGCAGGTGTGTGCCACCAGCGTGGCTCCATGCCCTCTGTTTGGTAGAGCCCATGTCTTGTGCTTTACAGGAGAAGAGTGTCCCTCAGCCCCTCACTGAGTCTGAGGCGCTGGAGTCTAGCTCCAAAAAGCTAAGCAGGAACGAGAAGACAAGCTCTTCCCTCCCAGCCACCAGGAGGGAAGGTTGCTTTGCTTGCTTAGCACATTGTCCTTCAAGCACACTTTCTTTTTTTACTTGCTTTTTATCTACTGTTAAAATAGTACAGCAGCATTCAAATAAAAAATTTAAAAAGCAAGTCCTCAGCACCCCATCATGCTAACATAAGTTTTCATTTTCTATTTTCTGCTGCCATCTTTTTCCCTAAGCAAGCTTTATTTTACAACATTGTAGACGTATATAGATACAACTTTATTTTGTGCTTTTTTTTCCCATCAGGCATAAATGCTTTTTCGTTTTGCTACATAGTCTGTGTAATTATCATTTTAATGGTCGCATAATTGCATTGGGTTATGATTTACTAAACCATCTCCGCATTGCTGGACATTAACGTTGTTTCCAAGGGTTTTATTTATTTATTTTTGCTTCTATAAATAATTTTGCAGTAAACACCATTGTTTTCCTTATTTTCCAGAGTTACTTTCCAAGTCTGGCTCTCCAGGTTCCCCTTAGAGGCAATAGATGGATACGACCATCTATTCTGAGAATTTGAACTATGCAACCATTAAAATGATAATTACACTGAATAAGTACTGACTTGGGAAAACATTTATGCTCCATGGGGTGAGGAGAATGCACGAAATTTTTGAAAATCAGGCTTTTAAATATCCTTAACCGAATGAGTGATGAAAGGTAGTGCCTGTGATACGTTGCTGGAGACCTTGCTCCCAGCTTACTTCCTTGCTTAGAAGTCACTTTGTCCCTGGGTTTCAACAGGCACCAAGGCAGGTGAGAGCACTGATCCACTTCCTTCCTTCTCCCCAGGCCTGCCTCTCCTTCGGTGTCTCCAGCTGAGTGTGCGGGGCCCCAGCCAACTCCTCATCTGCTCTGCTGCGCAGCCTGGGCCACGCTGCAGGGGCCTGTGGCTTCACATCACCCTGCAGCGGGTCATTTGCAAGGCATTTTCTGTGTCTCCCCGCCCTCTTGTGATGCCTGGATGCACTGCTGGCCCAGGAGTTCCATAGCTCCGGCTACTCTTGTCCATTGTGATGCAGGGTCTCCTTGACCTGGGATCGAGATCCTACTTTTCCTCTTACTTGGTTAAGTTGCTTAGCCACTCAGCTGCCTGGTTTTCTCCACTTGTATGGTGGAGGTACAGATAGCGACGCCCAGGTACAGTAAAGGATTCATGGCAAAGTGCGTATAAGCGTGGCAGCACCACCCAAGACACGGTACCTGGTCAACAAGCACAGGCTCCTACTTTTCTTCCTGTCCCTCTTGGGTGCAGGAAGTCGGATGGGGTGCGAGGCCATTGGGGGTACTTCACACATGCAGCAGGCTGCCTGGGGCCCTGTGAGTCAAGGACAGCCTGCTGCGAATGGGGTGATATCCTCAGGGTGAAGAAGAAAGAAAAGAAAAGAGTTGCTGGCTTTAAAAAGTCCACCAAATATCATGAATGAGAGAGAGAGAGAGGGAGAGAGAATGATATTGCTATAGAGGGCCACAGTGTGAGTCCATTTCCACTCTTCTCAGTTGATTCAAAGTGAGGGGCAAAATAGACCACTTGTCACAGCTTAACTGTATTGCAAAAAGGGAAGTTGCTCTCTCTGTGAGTCCACAGGGAACACGGTTCCCAGGGTGCCCAGGGTGAGTGTCCCCAGCAGCTGCATAGCAGCACTCCCCCTCTCCCCCCACTGTCTCGGTCACACCGGAAGCTGCCTCTGGAGCTGGACTGCAGGCTCTCCGACACCAGGGCTCAGAAGCCTTTTCTGGTGGTTTTCTGAATGTTCAGTGCCTGCGTTCACAGCCACTGGCTTTGCACTAACTGCCCGTAAAAACACAGGTACAGCTTGTATTGTGAAGGGTTTTTATATTGGCCTCGGGAGCTTTGTTTGTATTTTACACAGAAAACCGTAGAAACTGTTGTTAAGTTCCCTGCCGGAGCAGGAGAATGGACGCCACTCAAGGCACAGCAGCACTGGAGCAGAGAAACCAACCCTTCTCTGAGGGACTGCGGGCCAGCGCACCTGAGGCCTTCCCGCCCCGAGGAGAAAAGTCTCAGAGGCTGGGAACCCTCTTCCCTCTGGGAGGAGCGTGGCCCTGCCCTACTTTGCTGCTTTTTGTTTTATTTGGGGAGAGGTTAAGGAAGAGAGACCAGGGGCTCTGCTCCTTCCTTGTGTGCCTTCTGCTCCCATCTCCTGCGCGTCTTGTTTACCTTGGATTTACCCGTCCAAAAATCCCACTCTCTTCCCCGAGGGAGAAGCACTCCCTCCTGCCCAGCGCTGTCTGAACCCCGAAGAGAGGCGGCCAGGGGCCCGGGAAGGGCTGTCTTGGAGCTGCTGCCCTCCGCCTCCCTTCTCCCGCCCTCTCTGCCTGCTCTGTGCTCTTCTCTAGGTGCCGCAGCCCCCACCCCCGCTGGCAGAGTGAAGGGTCCTCGCACTCTCAGGGTCCCACGGGCTTTGCAGGAACCATAGCCATTTTTTCTCATTGTCTTAGGAATTAGATAAAATGCAGCGCTGTAGCTTCGGTCTAGTCCTTCATACAACAGCAGCACTCTATTGGGTGTTCCTGGAGAGGTGGTTTTCATCAGAAGGCAGTTAATAGAAATAAACCGACTTATTTCCTAAATAAATCTAGCAGATACCGGAAGGAAGGAAGGAAGGAAGAGGGGAGGCAGTTAAAGGACGTGTGAGGAGGCGAGACCATTTATCATAGGTGGAACCGACTTTGAGTGGAGAGAGGCCAAGGGAGGCTGAGGTGGGAAGGCCCTGGCCCCGGCGCTGCCTCTGCGGCCCTGGCCACTGCTCCTCCACGGGAGAGGGAGGGATCTGTTCCCCGAAGCCCGAGGCCCCACCCCGGCCCTTGCTGGATGGTAGGCTCTGTCCTGGAAGGACCGACCTGGATTCCAGTGTCTTGCCTGTCATTTCCAAGCACTGCATGGCTGGCCAGGGCCTTTTGTTTTGTCCAAGGATTTGCCACGCAGAAACCACTTGGATCTTGCAAAATTCAGATTCCTGGGCGTCACCCAGCAGGCATGACTCAGAGTTGTGTGGGGTCAGACACATGGCGAGTGTGTCTGTGGCTCTGGGACTCAGCAACCCGCTCCAGGCCAGCTGCAGGATCCAGTGCACAGGGCACCATGAGACGTGGAAGCTGCCGCTTCCCACCCCTGCCACCCACTCTGTTAGCCTGCTGGGTCAGCCAGGCCTCAGCCAAAGTCAGCAGCTGACCCCAAGGAGCCGTACTGCACATGGCTGGCACTCTTGGAAGGGCAGGGTGAGCTCCTGGCAGCACGTTGGCGGCTTGGGTGGCAGCCTTGCCTTAGAGCTCAGGGTATAGAGCTCCGCAGGCACTCGGGTGCCGGTGCTCCCAGAGGCAGGAGGGGAGAGTGAGGTGGGGTTATCATGGTAGCAAATGTCTACATGGGTTTCTGCTAGGGACAGGTGCTTTGCAAATATAAGCTCCTATGATTCTCTTTGCCTTGGTTACTTGTCTGTTGTTGCTAAGATAAAATGCCCAATGCTCTATTAGGAGGGGGAAAGGGTTATTTAGCTCACAGTGTGCAGAGATTTCAGTTTGTAGCTGGTTGACTCCAGGGCAGGGTGGGTTGGCAGAGGGACATCACCGAGGAGAAGAATTCATGGTCGGTATGAGGTAGCAGAAGCAACAAGGGACCTTACCAGTGTCTTTCTGCCCCTTTTATCTATCCAGGCTCCTCAGGGCAGGCAGTACTCACACCCTTAGTCCTAGTGCCCTCGAGCCTGGCATTGCACCGTGCGTCAACTCTCCCAGCTTTGATCCAGCCACTTTTGAGAAAGTTCTACTTATGACCACATGAGGCTTTGGGGGGTACATTTAGATACAAGGCATAACATCCCCGAGCCCCACAAGCAAAGTTATCATTCAGCTCATTTTGCAGCTCAGGAAATTGAGAGGCTCCATGATGTAATCAAGGTCACATATCTATTTTGGGGCTGCTGTTGTTATCCAGGATCCCGAATCTTGTTTAATATGTGATGTATGATAGCGCTGGTCTCAAGCTGGTAAAAACTATAATGCATAAATTGAACAGACAGTGATGTATAATCCAGGTAAGTTTTGTTTTACCTGTTATAGATATTGATAAGCAAGTAACAGCCCAATTTTGGCTTCCTGATTTCTATTTTATATTTTATTTCATTTTTGATTGGGCAGGTGTCCTAATAAAAGAGATTGTATAAACTGGTCAAAAGCTGCAATGTAGCAAAATCTTGTAGATGTCAAATAAAAAGTTGGATGAATGTTTTAAGAGTCCACCTGACCCAAGAGCCTCTCTTGAAACCACTCTTCACCCCAAACCTCCCACAACACAGCACCAGGCCCTTGGAGAGCCCCGAAAGCTCAGGTGTGCAGTTCCCTGAGCTGCTCCTAGGAGGGGTGAAGGGCAGTAGCTCTTCCGGAAGTTCCCCTGGGCTGTGGCAAGCACCCACGGGCTGGGAACAGGGCCCGGCTCGGCCGGTGGAGCTGGGCCACAGCGGCTTAATAATATTTACCGTTCTCACTGCCTTTCTCCCTTTTGTTCCACTGGAGACCTGCCTCCAGCTGCCGGCAGGACACATCCTCAGCCTGTCCCTGCCAGCCCATCTGTCACCAGCAGACGGGCTCCACACGGGCCTCTCTGACTTCCAGACCTCAGGAAGTTTGGCCATCTGAAAACACAGAGATTGTCCTGCTCTTATACACCACTGGTGCGTGGGGCGCCTGGGCCACAGAGCAACAGCACACACCTAGGTGCCCTTCTTACCTTCCGTGGCCTTGGAATGAGCCTGTCTGATAGCTTCCTCCCTCGTGACAGTCGTCCAGGCCAATCTGGGTCTTTCAGGGTCTTCAGGGTCCCCTGGACTCACTGTTGTCCCTTCCTACTAAACATTTCGTCCAGCCCAAGATGTCTGTGTGCATGCTGCCTGTCTAGTCTCTAGGTATTACACTGTGCTTCTGGGCTCCTCTACTCCCAGAGTGACTGTTGCATTATTACGGTGCTTACCACAGGGCTCGGTGCCACCCAAAGTCTCAGTCACACTTACACCATATCCGGTCAGGATAAGGAGGGCTGTAGTATGTGGTTTAGACTCTTCTCCTGTGTTGCCTTTTTCTGAAGAGATTTATGTCCTCATGAAGGACAGAGGTGACATCTCCATCATTTGAAGCCCCAGACCTAGCTCAGAGTCTGGCCCACAGTAAATCATGCTCATGCATTTGCTCTCGGAAGTTGAAGTTCAGATAATGAGCTTTGTGCCTTTGTGCCACTTTCTGTCACTGAGGAGTGATTGCGCCTGTCTCGCCACCTGCGTGCAGGACAGTCAATGCCTTGCATGCAGTAGGTGCTCATTTGTGTTGGGTTTGTGAACTGACTGAGTGGCTCTGACCCAACACTGCCACCTGCTGGTAGAGCTCCTCTAATGCTGAAGAGCAGATCGGGGTTCAGAGCCAGAACTAGGAATCTGTCCTGGGCGAAGGGGTGGAAGGAGGAAGAGCCTCTCCCCTGGGAGGGTCATCTCATGCATCTGGTCTCAGGTGACCCAGCTTCTCCAGCCACCTGTGGCTTCCAAGCCACTGGTCCTTGTGACAAGCGCTTCCATTGCCTCAGGGACAGCCACTTCCCAGGGTGCAGGTAGGCCAGGGAGCCAGGGTGGGATTGGATTCCACTATCCACCAACTGGTAGGCCTGTCCCCCAGCGACTAACTCCCACCAGTGGGTGAAGGACCTTTTATTTTTCATTTAATTAAGTATTTAATACTATTCTTCATTTCTAATATAAGCACTTAATGCTGCTAATTTTCCTCTATACATTGTTTTTACTATAGCGCACAGATTTTGATATGCTGTATTTTCATTTGCGTTTAGTTCAGATACTTTCCAATTTGTCGTAACTTCTTTAATATTGAAGATTTTCAAGATTTTTTTTTTTTCGAGACAGGGTCTCACTTTGTAGTTCAGGCTGGCCCTGAGCTCAGCCACAAACTTACAGCAATCCTCCTGCCTCTGCCTCCCATATTCTGGGATTACAGACTTGAGCCACCATGTCCGGCACTGTGTATGTGGTTCTGATTGCCGGTGGGTGTGAGTCTCCACGCCCAGCATTGTTGTACGTGGTTACCGGGGATCGAATCCAGGCCCTTGCACTTATAAGGCAGGCTCCAGAATCACTGAGTTAAATTCCTAGCCTCTGCATTACAGTTTGTAATGTAATTTTTGCTTTGGTCAAGGGACGTATTTTGTCTGATTTAAATCCTCTTAAATTCACTGAGACTTTCTTTATAATCCGGTCTACTTTGGTCTATGTTTCAAGTACACTTGAATGTATTCTGGTCTGTGAAGTGGAGCTTTCTGTAAGATATTAATTAGACCCAGCTGATTGATAACATTTTTATATCTTTAATGACTTGGGCGGGGTCTGCTTGTTCTATCAATTATTGCCAGAGAAATGTTGACATCTCCAGTGATAACTGTGGGTTGTCTCTTTGCAAAGGTTGAAAATGAAGAGAAAAATATTTTCAACTTATCTACCTATTTACTATTTCTAGCATTCTCTGTCCTCTTGTGTGGATCCATGTCCCTTTCTGCTAGAAGGACTTCTTTTATTTTATTTTTCAGCTTTGGTATACTGCTGATGAATTCTCTCAGCTTTCGTTTTGGAGAAAAAGTCTGCCTTTAGCTCTGAAAGATATTTTTGCTAGGTATAGAATGAGGATGAAAGCTAGCTTGCTTCCTTGCTTGCTTTCTTGCTTTCTTCCTATTCTTCCCCTTTCCCCCCTTTCTTTCAAGAGTTAATCATATCGTTCCAAATATATCTGGTTTGCTTAGTTTCTGTCAAGGGATCTCAGGTATATTTTGCTTTTAATTCCTACATAGGTATGAGTTTTCCCTCCATTGGAAAGTTTTTTCTTTTACTTATATATTTTTAGCAATTGATTATGCTGTGCCTGGGCATTATTTTTAAGTGTCTTCTGCCCGGATTCTGTGGAGCTGCTTGAATGTGCAAGGTTATAGTTGATGTGCCTTTTTCTCTCTCCCTTTTTGTTTATTTTGAGAAGGTCTCACTGTGTGGCTCAGGCTTGTTTAGAACTTGTGATCTTAGAACACTTAGAACTCAAGTGATCCTCCCACCTCAGTCTCCCAAGTAGCTGAGATTGCAAGCACACATCTCTGCACTTGCTGTCTCTGCCTTCATGAACATATGAGTAGAGTTATCATAGTTAGCTCCGGTGGCCAAGTGTGTGCAGATCCATTCTGAGAATCTCTGCTATGGCCCGTGGGCTTTTCAGTCTACCTTGGCACCAATTCACCCTGGGTCAATTACTGAAACTCTAGCGTGGATCTCAGTATCTGGTATAATACGCCCTTCAACCTTTTTTCTCTTCCTTAGGATTGCCTAGGCTATTCTCAACCCTGTGCATTTCCACAAAGTTTAGAATCAGCTCTTCAATTTCTATAAAATCAGCAGCTGGAAGGCTTTAACTAGAAATGCAATAACTTTGCAGATCTATGTTGGAATACTGAGCCTTCCAGTCCATGAACATTATATACCCTAGATGTGTTAGCCAGCTTTCCGTTATTGAGACAAAACAGCTAACATCCGCCACTGAAAGGAGGAGAGGTTTATCTTGGCTCAAGTCTTAGAGGGTTCAGTCCATGGTCAGTTGGCTCCGAGGCACACCAACGTGGCAGCAGCGCAGAGGAAGAAAGCTTCTGGTGGCCAGAAGCAGAGAGACGACGGGAGGAGCCAGCATGGAAAGGACCAGGTGCCACACACAGGCCTGTGACCCACCTGGTCACACCTGCATTTTGCTTCACTAGTCTCCTAGGAGCCTCTCAAGCCAAACAAATTGACAATCAAGAGTATCTATTACACAGGGAAGTTTTTAAAGACACTAAAAGCACACAGTGTTTTGTTATGTCCTTCTTTCAGGACACAGAATCTGCTTACACAGATGTGCACAACCATGAGCAGCCTTAAAGGAGAGGTTCTCTGGGTGAGAGTGCTCCAGGTAAACTGAGGCCTCTGTGTGAGGGTGAGGGAGCTGGCCTCTGCACATCTCCCCAAGTTTACTTGTCCACTCCTTTCTGTGACAGGTGCTTTATGTCTGTTTAAAATGTTTTAAAATGCAAACATGAATTATATTTTTACTAACAGCTGGCAGCAGGTACAGTGAACAAAAATACAATATTATTTCAAAACAAGATACTAGAAATTAAGGACTTTTAAATAGCAAGGAGAGATTTTAAATGAAATAATATTTTATCAATTTTTAAAAATATGAGATCTTAAAAATCAAAGTGTATCAGTGATGTCATTATTGAGTCATTGGTGTATTTTTGTGTGGATTTTTTCCGGCAACTGTATAAAGCTCTTTTTGACTAGGCGCTGGTTGGCGAAATGGTGAAGAGATATTTTTAAGCTAAGTCCAAATATTTTCTCTCTGACTTTCATCTTCAAATCAAATCTCTTGTTCAATAACTTTGAGGAGATCTTTTAAAAACTCATTTGGTTTTTTTGGCAGGGACTGCAGTCGTTTTATTATCAACAAACTGTAGTTTCTGTTTCCAAAAAAAATCCTAGCATTTGGGGTTTATTTCCATCTTCTGCGGTTTCATCACACATCAACGGAGAGTGCACTCCCGCGTTACCTGTGTAAATTTCTCAGCTGACATGTTTATATTCCCCTTGCTCAGAACACCTTCAGACCAGGGTACATGCTATTCTTGAAATGGAATCATTACTCTGTCAATTGTCACTTCCTTCCTCCTCTAGAAGACTGAAGACTTTTAAATGAGTGTGAAATTTAATGCAGACTATAATCTCTGGATAGGTCCCAAAATTTATTGGTTCAGATTTCAGATTGTTAACATTGTAACATCAAAAATAAACTGGACCTCTGACAGACAATACATCTGGCTCCTTCTGCTGTCCCTTCCAGGCTATTTTATATGCTCGGGAGCTGGGGCAGACGGAACCCCAAGCCAAGATGTTGTTTTAGCTCAGGGCAGAGAGGGCGAGGCATGAGCGGGCCATCCCTGAGACCCTTAGAAATCTCCCTGTTATGGGACCCCTTTGCCTGCAACTTTATGTGTTCTCAAGGACACAGTCCGGGGAACTCGGAGACGTCCCTCTGGGACTTGACAAGGAAGATAACCTGGGACATGAAGGAAGCTAGCTGGCTCTTGTCGGAGCAGACTCAGACTTAGGACATGGTCCGGGCAGGTGCCCACCAGGCCTCAGAGAACTACACTGGCTGTCCTTGCCCCAGCACCGCATGCAGCTCTGGGAGACCAGCCCCAGCTCTTCAGCCTAGCAGCGGCCAGTGGAGCAGTGTCTCCAGCTCTGAGCCTCCATCCTGCCCCTCTTCCCTGGCCACGTGCTCCCTCTCCCAGCCCCTTCTCCTCCTGGGCTTTCACCTTCAAGGTGACAGCTGCAGCCATTGGCCCTTGAGTTCTCATGGGCCTCTTCTCTGCCTACAATTTAGGCTCCAGTTTTACATTTTGTAGCAAAAATTTTTTAAAAAATTGTTTTCATTAAAGAATTTTTCTAGGGATCATTTCTGGAGTTTTCTGCATTTTTAACGGCCACATTTCCAGCCTCGCTTGCATCCTTCTGTTTTGGTGTTTATTTGGCACAAGACCCTGAAGTGGAACTAGACTAGGGTGGTCTCAGGAGGCCTGAGTCCCTGGCTAGCTTGCCCACTTATTTGCTGAATGACCTTGAGTAAATCCTTCCCTGCCCCGGGGCCTCCTTTCCATATCCATGAGATGAGCAGGTTACTTTGGATCAGAAGTCACAGACACTTTTGATGGTGGATCCCTAAAGGTAAAATTAATGTGACAGTACACCTGTGATATGTCCATATTCCTTTATAAGCTGTGAAAGTCTACTGCACTGTTACTATGTAAATGTGTAAAATTAAAAAATTAAGAGCAAAGCTAAAATGACATAAATATTTAAAGCATACATTTTTATTTATTATATACAGCAACATTTCTATCTTGCACTATTTTATTATTTGCATTGTGATTAACAATAATAGTGCAAAGGGAAGCAACGTGGTTTGCTATGCTTTGGAATCTTGTTTCAGTGCTTCGAAACAGAACTGTTTAGATATCTGGTTCTAGTTTAGTTTTTTAATTGACACATCATATACATATTTATGGGGTGCAGCTAGTTTAGTTTATTTTTAATAGCTGTCAGAACTGATCCAAAGGGAAGGAATGTATCATGGGCTGCATGTATTAAATCATGGGGCTCATTTTCATCCCCCTGCACTGGTTAAGGCTTTGTATTAAAATTAAGCTAGGAATTGCCTGCCTTCCTTTATGTCTGTCATTGGCTCTTACAAGCTAATTGGAAAGCATCACATTTATGTATTTGCAGCAAAGAGACTCACAATCCACTGACATGCTATTGGACAAATTTCAAACAGGTTAGAAAAATCTGTTTCTAATTTTTCAGGTATGCAGATGTAAGCATTTTTTGTAGTTGACATCTCATGTTTTTAACAACAAAATACCACTTATGAGATATTCTTTCCAAAACATGAATCTCTTTGGAAAAGTAATAATGCAAAATGAATCATCTAATTTACCTTGAAGAGCCAAAGTGAGATCCTTCTTTTGGTGAACAACAAATATGAGTGTGTGTGTGTGTGTGTGTGTGTGTGTGTGTGTGAGAGAGATTCAGGTAATACAAAATATCATCAGCAAAAATTACTCAGCAAAATAACAGGTAGCAAACTTCCAACAGCTTCTTGTCATCGCCAAAAGGTCGGCAGAGTAGGAATGCTTGTCCTTTTGGTAAGAAAATGTATAGTTCATCTTTAAGTATCACCAGCTCCTTCAGGAGCTCTGCCACATGATAACCAGTAAACCCCCACGCTGTTCAGAAAATTGTCATTTCCCTTCTAATTACAAACCACATATGTGTTTTACTGTATATTAAACTCTTTTGAAATGCCAACAATATCAGTGCTTCCACACGTCACCTTCCCTTTCCTCTCAGAGCAGCCTCTCCATCAGTGACTGCTCTCCATCTTCCCCTATGTGGTGTTTTTCTTAAAGGAGTAATTGAGTCTTTTAAAAACTGCAACCGAATCACCTTGCTCTGTGGCGGCTCATGGGAACGTGTTCCCTCGTGTGTTTCATTATTGACACACAAGGCAGGAAGAGCGTGTCAGGAGCGGATACGTCTGCCTCACCCCTGAACAGAGCTGCGGTGATGTGGGCTTCTTCCCCGGGTTTATTTCTCCACATCTTCAGCAAGACTTTTTCTCTGTATCTTCAGATGAGCTTGCCGCACTGTGTTACCAACTGCCTGGATTTCAGTCTCTATGAGAGGGGTGTGTGTGTGTGTGTGTGTGTGTGTGTGTGTGTGTGTGTGTGTGTGTTAGATAAGTGTCATGTGACATTAATCAAAAAAGGAGTGAACTGGTCTCCTGGCAACCGCATCCCACCCATCACCACTGGCAGAGCCAAGCAGTGGCCAAAGGCCCTGGGGGAAGAAGATGGTCATCTTGCTCCCTGGCTGGAAGGGTGCCAAGGCCGCCAGCTCGAGACCCAGAGAACTGCGGGGCGCTGTTGGGTGCCTCACGGGTCTCAAGCTCTCCACCTCCCACGGGAGAACTCGCATTTTAAGTAGCAGAAGTATCAGCACCAACTTGTTGGCTTGTATTTACATCACAGTCTTTATCTTCAGTGTTGTTTTCTGGAAGGAGCCTTGTTAAGTCACATATCCACTTGGAAGGAGAGTTAATGTGGTTAAAATCTGGCATGTGACCTGTGAAGCCACTTAGCTAGGTGCCTGTAAGGCGGAACCATCATGGCAGATAAGGCTTATCAGCATTAGTTCAATGATTAAACCAGGCCTTTCCCGGGACACTAAGGTGAAAGACAGGAGGGGCCAGTGCGGAGCTTTGCTCAGACGCCCTAACACGGCTGGCCAGCCTTCTGACCTGCCTGGGCTGACACAGTGGAAAGGAGTAGTCTTAGGTCATGCGTGAAGCACACAATATAATTAATGTAATAGATAACAGAGCTTCCTTTTTACATTGTATTTAGTTAGTTAGTTAGTTAGTTATTTTGAGACAGGGTCTCTCATTGTATCCAGATTGACATTCAACTCATTGTGTAGCCCAGCCTGGCGTTGAACTTGTGACCCATTTGCTTTGGCCTCCTGAGTGCTGGGATTATAGGCATATATCACCGTGCCTAGCACCCTTTTAAAAATCATTTTATTGTAAGATTAAAATGAAATCATACAACAATCAGGGGCTGTGAACTAGACGTGCCTAGCAGATCAGCTTGGATTTCCCTGGACCATCCTGGCTACTCCTAAAGGATATATATGTGCTATATATATATTATATGTATTATAATATATATAATATATCTATAATATATGATATGATATATTATATATTATAATATATAATGATTTAGAATTGTAATTCTGTATAATTATACAATAGAAAACACATGAAAATCTTCCAAAGCAGATTTCTGAGTGAGTTTGTTTACTAAAGTTGCTGTAATAAAATGTTACCTGGCCACTCAATCAATACATTCACGTTTGTTTTCTTGCCTCTGATCAAACCTAAGGAGGCCATTTATTGTTGGTAGAAGGAAAGCAGGTTTATTCAAAGCTTTTCTGAGAAGATGGAGGAAACTCATTTGCCTCCAATCACCATCTCACTGCGTCCAGTGTGAAAGTCCTGCCTAATGCAGACGAGAAGAGACAGAACACACCTCCAGCCGGCTTGGTCCCTGTTGGACCCTGACCTCCGGGGACTGGGACCCACATATTCTTTCTGTTTACCCAGCCTGGACGGGGGTGGTGCCTATGCCCCAGGCACCAGGAAATGTGGCGCACTCGGCCTCCTGCTGCCAGCGTCTGCATGTTACTCTGCCCGTTCACCTGGGCTGAGGAGAGGAAGGAGCACCACAGATGCCTTAGGCCCGAGAATTTGCTGAAGCCACTTGTCTTTCAGGCAAAAAACCTCCAACTTTTAAAGTTCCATTTTGCCATTTCTGTTACAAAAGTACCACACACTACGTAGCTGACACAAAAGAACTTTATTGCCTCGGTTCTGGAGCCTGGGGCTTGAAAATAAAGGTGTGACCAGGGTTGGTTTCTCTGAGGACTGAGAGAAGATCCGTTCCAGGCCTGTGCCCAGCTTCCAGGGGTTCGTTGACAGTCTGTGGTGTCCCTTGGCTTTTGGAAACATCACCCTGACGTCTGCCTTTGTTCTCATATGGTGTTCTCCCTGAGCGTGTGTCTCTGTGTCCTAATTTCCTCTTTTTTATAAGGACACCAGTGGCATTAGATTAGGGCCACTCTATTTTGTAGGCCCTCACCTTAATTGAATAAGTGATACCTGTGACGATTCTATTTCCAAATAAGGTCACATTCTGGGGTACTATGGGTTAGGCCTACATATGACTTTTGTAGGGAACTCTTGGCTGTAGGAGCCTAGAACTGTATATGTGTTTACAGAATGTATTTGGATACATTCTTTTCCTCCTTTTTCAATTAAAAGTACTGCAGTAAGAACGTTTTTTACAAGATTCGTCTATCCTTTTAAAATGGCCAGTGAATAAGATACAACTTTATACCTGTTGAACATAAATTCATGCTTTTAATCAGAATCGTGAATGATTCAAGTGCTCCCTAAGGCTTGAGATCCACAGAGCCACCTGAGGTGACACAGAATGCTCCCTCTCTCACCTCAAGTACATGGAAATATTGAATTAGAAAAACCTACACATTTGAATAGATAGCCAAGTTGTAAAGCAATGAAAGGAAAAAAAATTATCTTATGCCAAAAACTACAAAATCAAAACCAGAGAGCTGAACATTATCTTACACCAGAGAAGCCCAGAGGAGCCCTAGGAAGGGCACAGAACAGCAGGGCTTGACTGGGGCCCTGGTGCCCAGGTGCCCAGGTGCCCAGGTGCCTAGGTGCCCAGGAGAAAGATGAGAGCTGAGTGCATGTGAGAAGCAGAGGAGTTGGAATAAATCTTTTGCATAAAGCCTGAAACTTTAAAGAATACTTTGCAGATGAAAAAGGGCCTTGAAAAAACAACCAAATAGTTGCCTCAATAAATTAGAAATGTGGACAATCAAGGAACTAAGTCATTCACGTTTGCTGTATGAATTCACAGGGTCAAATAGTAAGGAAAGAGGATTTGGGTTCCCTTGAGGGAAGTGTCAGGTTCATTTGGCACCAGGGGTCCAAAGACCAGAGTAGAAGTTTCATAAAGTTTGCCAGGTGCTGGTGTGACTTTAGAACATGCAAGATCTAGGCTCCTAAGCAACTGAGGAGAGGGGTTCAGGGGGGTGGGTTGTCATGGCTGGTACCCAGATGTCCCCACATTCAGTCAGAGGTGGGGCTTTTCAGAGGCGGCTGGATATAGGTGTGATGCCAGGATTCACTATGTGACGCTGGGATTGATTCATGGTGTGATGCTAGGGTTAAGGGTGCTTCACCCTGGGTGTGAGCACTGCTGCCTTAGACTATGAGGGACAGGAAAAGGGCTGCTGATATCACTGTTGCCTGCTGCTGCCTCACTACTTCATTGCTTTGTTGCTCTCTGCTGCCCAGAGCTGTTTCTCCTCTGTGATGTCCCTCTGTCATGACATTCGTCCTTGGAGCCAGCCAGCTGTGAACTGAAACTTTTTCAAACTGAGCTAAATAAACCTTTTCTCCTTTAATCTTGGGTGTTAGGTCTTTTGTCTCAACATAAAGAACAGTAGCTCAGACATGGGTGTAAAGAAATAAAATGAGAGGGCTGAGGATTTAGCTCAGTGGTTCTGGGGCCTGGCTCGCAAACATAAGGTGCTGAGTTGAATCTCTAGTACACACACACACACACACACACCACAGAAATAAAGGAAAGAGAAAGAAAAACTTACAGCAAGGATAAGCTTTATTTAAGATAAATACCTCAGTGAGGTCATTGGTTTCAAAGTGCCAAAAGTAACACTCTTAAAGAGCAAGGATTTATAAGGTGTTGAGAATAATGAAGTCAAAGGCCTGTCATTCTCAGGATTAGGTCTTTGTACGTGTGATCACTGGTCTGTTTCGTGTTTGTGCAAAGTCTCTTATTCAAAAAGCTGTGGGTCAGTTGATCAGGAATGTCTTATATAGTAAACAGATTTAATGGGCTTCATAATTATGGAGAAGAGCCACAGCTCAGGTGGGAGGAATGTCTGCTGGCTTTTCCCTTCACTGGGAGTGAGGGGAGGAGGGTTCCAAAGATGAACTTGCTACTGTTAAGGATTTCTGGTTTCCCCTTGAACACCGGGTTAACTTTCCATCACTGTAACAGAAGTAGTCAACACGAGGCAGACTTGTTTTGGCTCACGGCTCTGGGGTCCAGTCCATGGTAAGTCAGTGCTGCTGCTCTTGGGCCTGTGAGGAGGCAGCACACCATGACAGGCTTGTGAGGAGGAGGGAAAAACTTGCCTCCGGCAGCCAGGAAGCAAAAAAGCACAAGAAAGGGCTGGATTTCCACTACTGTCTTTAAGGATACATCCCCAGTTACGTAAGACCTTTCCCTGGGCCACATCTTTGGAAAGTACCACCTAGGACCAAGCCTTTAGCATCCAGGCCTGGGGGAGACATTTAAGATCCAAATGCTGGCAAATCATGTGCTCTGCTCACTCTGCCTGCCCATTCCTAGGGCCTGGGGAGCCAGTGTAGCAAGCAACCTTAGCAAGCAGCACTTGAACTGGCAGGGAGGCAGCTGGGATGTCACACACCCAGGATGAGGAAAGGCAGCCTAGATGGACCCTCCTGGGCCACACATAACCTGAGTCAGAAAATCAGGCCTGTAAAATTGTATGACCCCCTACTCATTTGGAGGCCTAATTTTAACAATAGTTGGGTTTAAAAATGAAAGGATCTATGTCATTTATGATAGTGACAGTAGTTGTATAACAGTTAACTCTGAGCAGGGTGCAACTTTAAACCTAACCTGCTTAGACCTCACAATAATCTTGTTAGGCAGATATAATCATGATCCCACTCTTGTAGATGAGAAACCTTAGGCTTGGGGAGACTATGCCATTTGTCTAGACTAAGAGGTAACTCAGTCGTAAATAGTGAAGCCAAGACAAAACCTAAGTCCATCTCACTTCTCCATCAATATGTTGAAAGTGGCTAACTACAGAATTGACTACAGAGGATTTCTGTCCTACTCTTTAGAGATTTTTTTCCAAGTTTTTTTTTTACATTAAATGATGAAAAATTAATAACCATAAAAAAGAATAACATAATCAAAAAGCAAACCTTTGGAATATGTGTATAGAAGATGGTATCAGCTCTGGGGATTCCTCATGCCTAGCATCCATGTTCTGGAGACCAGCTCAAAACTGGGCCAAGAAAGCTATTGAGTTGTTTCATTAATAAACTGTTGATCCCTTGTGAATCCATCCTAGCCCTGTGTGAGACCGAGCTCCCTGTGCCAACAGTCACAGTAGAGGCCTCTGTGGTCAGTGACACTGTGGTGCCTCTGACAGCAAGATGACGTGGCAGCCGAGAACTTTACGGCTTTTACACAGCCATGAAAACAAACAAGTTACTCGTTAATCACAACCCGTCTTTTGCAGGAATGCATTGATCTTCCTTTTACAAGTTTGGCTCACATCAGCCTTAGTTCCACTGTTCCCTGTATTTGCCCGTAGGCTACCTGCAATGTTGTCTAATCAATACATTGTGGCCAGTCCTCAGCTTTGGGGTCAGAGCCCTGCGAGGGCCCTGGTCATCCCAGGCCGTTGTTTATGCGATCAGATCCTTGTCTTGTCTTGCTCTGCATTGGACCCTCAGTCAGGCAGTTCTGGCTCACTTAACGTCTATTCCACTATTAAGGTTGTTTCTGCTTTTCCTCAAATTCAGAGCCCAGTGTTTGTGACAGATGAGGGGAACGCAGGGAGCTTGACCTTGATAGACTGCCTCCTCCTCCTCCTCTCCCCACCACAGGTCAACCCTTTTCGAGACCGCATCTGCAGGGTGTTCTCACACAACAGCGTGTTCTCCTTTGAAGATGTGCTGGGTATGGCGTCTGTGTTCAGCGAGCAGGCCTGCCCCAGCCTGAAGATTGAGTACGCCTTCCGCATATACGGTGGGTGCGGTGAGGGACCGAGTGGTGAGAGGGCGAGGGCCAGTCTCTACTATCCTGGACCCAGCAGCATCAGCGCACTGATGGGCTGGTGCTAATGGGGCTTACTCAGGTCTTTGTGGGTCTATATCATGATCCACAAGTCCTGTGGAAAGAAAAAAGACTCAGCAGCACCACACCAATGAGAGAGGTCCTCCCTCCATCCCAGGCAGGGCAGTGTGGTGCTGGGGTGGTTAGGTGGTAGTATGTGAGGAGGAGAGGGTGACTACGTACGACCAGAGGAGCATGGGCAGGGAGCTGAGATTTGACCCCTGGAAGTAACGCAGCCACTAAAAAGCTAAGGAACTTGAACAAATCATTTCACTTTTCTGAGCCTCAGTTTTCTCATCTTTAAAGTGAAAAAGATCACCCCTGGGGTCCTTTGACATTTTTTTATCTCCGAGACAGTCACAAGACTCTGCCAGAGTTCTGCTTTCACCACGTAAATGTCCCTTTAGCACTTCTGGGGCACCGGGACTCTCAAAATGGAATCAAAAGCAAAGAAACAAAGCAGTCTTGAGAAGCCTTCCAGCAGTACAGGCCAGACTTCGCATCATGGTGACTCCCACCCTGAAGAACTCGTACGACACCCTGCACAGTTCAACAGTACTCTCCCTCTCTCTGAGCCGGGCCCTGCCTCTTCCCCTGCCACAGACATGAGTGCATAGACTCCATCAGGCTGGTAAAAACCTCTAAGTCTCTCTGGCTTAAAGAACCCCACCAGAGCCACTGCAGAGTAGGAGAAAAGTTCACAAAAGAAGAAATCCAGAGAAAGGGAGCTCACAGTTTGTATATAAACTATGCATAAATTTCTTTCACACTTCTAGACCACATACAAAAGGCAGACTTAAAGCGGCTCAGCTAAGATTTGAGCTGAGATTTGAATCACCAATGCTTCTTGTCAAAACGTCTGAGCAACAGAATTTGTAGTCTCAGCCCCACAAACCGTCTGTTAAAACCCCCAAATCTGGCGCTGTTTTGAAAAATACAAAGGAACACAGTCTTCGCAACAAAACACTTATAATATACAAATGCTACCCAATATACAAAAATTTTCTTTTAAAAATAAGGGAGATTGGCTCTGACATGCCCTAGATGTTAAAATAGCTGATCAGGATTTTTAAATAGCTATTAATAACTGTATTCAGGTTCCCCAGGGAAACAGAACCACTAGGAGACAGGTGGAGACAGAGAGGGGAGAAAGTGTGTGTGGACTGTAGGAACAGACTTAGGTGAGAAAAGTGTCCAAGAGGTCTCATGATATTCTCTGTGAAATGGGATAACCAGCAACAGTGGTGGCTTACTTCAGTCCAAAGGCCGAAGAGCCAGGAGCACTGATGTCTGAAGACAGGAGAAGCCGAACAGTCAGTCTGAAACAGAAAGGGTGAAGTCTTCCTTCTGGTTTTTGTCCCACTGGCCCTTCAGTGGACTACGGATGCCCGCACAGGCTGATGAACATGGTCGCCTTCACTCCGTCTCCTCACTCTATTGCTGACTCTCTTCAAGAAGCACCACCACAGACGCGTGCAGAAATAATGTCTTGAGTTTTTCTGAGCCCCGCCAAACCGACACATAAATCAGCCATCACAGTAGCCATGTCTGCTGATATAAAAGGAAATATATTCACAATGCAAAAGAAGGTATGACATCTCTGCAGAGATGCAGAAACTCAAGAAAGAATGAAATGGAAAATGGAAAGCTAGAAAACAAACCATCTGAAATACAAATTCACTGGATAGGCTTAGGTAGAGAACTGCAGGGACTGAGGAATCAGGTATAAGACCTGAAACTTTGTAATTTCCAAGAGAAACAGGGAACATACTTAGAGTCATAGGCTTAGGCAAAGGCTTCCTAAATAGGACTCCAGTCACTGGGAAATAGTAGCAAGATCAACAAACGCACTACATCAAATTAAACAGTTTCTGTACAGTAAGAGAAATAACTAATAATGGGACATCCCATAGAACAGGAGAAAATCTTCATCAGCTACTCTTCTGATAGAGAACTACTCAAAACACCTAACAAAAAAATCGAATAGTCTAATCAATTAATAGGCAGATGAACTGAACAGATGATTCTCAAAAGAAGTAAAAACAGCCAGTAAGTATATGAAAAAATATTCAAGATCTTTAGCTATCTGCTGGAGTCTGCTCTCAGCTTGCAGGGCCTGTCCCCAGGTGCTCACCACGAGGGCCTCCCAACACGGCCACGCCTTCAAATGGGGGAAGGTGAGGGTCCCTTGAGGTACTCTGCTGTCAGGAGAGTCTTCTACACATACTGTCATCTTTTTTAATAGCACAACATTTATTGGTACATTTTAGGCACACATAATGATAATATTCATCATAGAAAATTTGTACCTGTGCATGGCATATCCTACCCTTTTTTCCCACACCCCCCAAAGGTCCCTTCCCTCCTTATGTACAAAAGCTTTGTTTCCAGTTTTTTCCTTCTATTTTCACTTTTTTCTCATCCCTTCCTTTCTTTCTTCCTCCCTTTTCCTTTATTCCTCTTCCCATCTGAACATTTTTTTCTCATTTCCTAATATCTATTATACATTTTAGTCCCTATATCCACTTTCGGTTTCTCACACCAGAGAAGCAATGCTGTATCTAAACATGTATATCCAATTTATTTCACTGAAGAGTATGGTATCAAGGCCCATCCATTTAGCTATAAACGTCTGAAGCTCATCTTTCTTTATGGCAGAGTAGTACTCCACTGTGTAAAACACCCACATGGGCATTTGGGTTGTTTCCAAGATTTAGCTTTTACAGACAGTGCTGCTATCAACATGGGTGTGCATCTATCACTGTAGGATTAGTCTGAGTAATCCTGCTTTTATTTCTTTTGGGAGGGTACCAAGCAGGAGAATAGCTGTACTCAGTAGAACTTGTAACTGCCTTTGTTGCCCAGAATTTTCTTTGCTATTCTAGGTCTTTTCTGGTTCCAAATGAGCTTCAGGACTATTTCATAACGGGATCTTAATAGAGACGCCTTATTGCATTGGTCAAATTCTATTGGCTGGAGACAAGTATAGTCCCCACTGGCCAAAAGAGGAGTGGGGATTATACAAATTGTGGACACCAACAGGTATGGGTCACAAGGGCGAGTAGCCACTGGTTTGTCCACCACCAGCAGGAAGGAGCTAGGGGAGACGCAAAGCGGGCCTTCCAGGGCCAAAGTGGGCCTTCCAGGGCCCAGGGCCAGTGGAGAGGCAGACAGGAGGTGTTTTCTCTTCCTCGCAGCTGCCTCGCCCCTCACCTCTGCTCGTCTCGCACAGAACTGACTTTTAAACATCTGTACCCATCAACCAAAAGGACTGTGCAGCCATGTGTGGCCCGTGAACTCTGCTCTGACTAGCTGCCCAAGCACCTGTTTCTCTCTTCCAGTTTCCTCAGCAGGTGCCAATGGCTGAGCCAAACCACTGACCAGGTGGTAGGTGCCCGTATTGGGAAACTGCCGTGCCCCATCCGAATTAGGGCCTGAAGAAGCAGAGTCCTGTGAATGGCATGACCGCAGGGCTGACCACTCAGGCACTGAGACATTTCTCCGTGATGGTGACATGCAGGCTCTCCTGATGGCTCTGTTATCTTTCCATGGCTTCTGGAACCAAGAAGAAACTCCTAAATCCTTCAAGAGGCTAGAAAAGCCCAGGCTCCCAGCACAGGGGCTAAACTAAGTCAGCTCCGAAGCAGAGAGGGCCCCGCCGTCCCAAGGGACTGTGTCCTGGAGTCAGGTCAGGACCAGACACCACACTGTCCCCACTGTGTTCTTATGTCCCGCTCTCCCCCTCAGGCACACAGCTTCCTTCCCCCAGAATCCAGGCATAAACACAAAAGCTCATCACCTCCATGCAAATCAGCTGTGCAAACAGACGCCCAGGGAATCATAAACGCCAGCCTCATCTGATGCATCTGGACCCAGCGGAATTCTCACTGGGCTCAGAAGATCTGTGGCCTCACGCGGCTGTCAGCAGGATTAGAAATGGAGCCTGTGAGTACCCACGCCGAGCGCCTGGCATGTGGAGGCTGCTCAGTAAGTCCACAGCGGTCAGCGGTCTACAATGAAGGATGCAAAAGAAGAAGGAAAAGAAGGGACAGGAGGCAGAGGCAGGAAAGACTGTCCAGTGATGGCCATGGTGATGACTGTCACTAAAACTCCAAAGCCAACTCAGAACTCCCACCCCTGGGGGCTCCGGGAGGGGCCTATTGAGCAGCAGCAGCCCTGCCGGGAAGCTGACTAGAAATGGGGGTGATCGGTCTCCGCCAACACTACCACCTAAATCAGAATCTACAGGATGCCTGCCGATTCCTCCGCCCTTGGAGGCCTAAGAATTGAGCCCACTGGTTCTCAGCGTTGGCTGCACAAAGGAAGCAGAAGGGCTGAGGCCCCACTCCAGGGACTAGATGCGAGAACCTTGGGTACATCCTGGTTGCCAGGTTGTTTCAGAGCTCCCTGGGAATTTCTAACGTGCAGCAGATTTTGAGAGCTGGTTTCCTACCTACTACACCAGTCAGGATTGCAGTTAGCTCTGTGTAAAGGTGTCTTTGATTTAAAAAAGAAAAATAAGTCTGAAGCTAAGCAGACTAGAGCTGGGGCAATAGTTCTAGAAAGTAACCAAGTGCTACCAGACCCCCAAAAGGATGGGGCCGTTGTCCTCAAGGTTACAAAATGGCTTCTGGATACCTCATCTTCACTCTAAGCAGGAAGAGGGGATAGGAGAAGGGAAAAAGACGAAGACACAAATATAAAAGATGATTGAAAGATGTAGTGTTTAATTATAAAAAAAATTTGTACATTTGGGAGGTTAAAATAGGATTACTGCAAGTTGAAGGCCAACTTGGGCTACTTGGTAAGTTCAAGTCCAGCCTCAACCACACAGTAAGACCCTGTCTCAAAAAAAATCTTGTACTGAAAGACACATTGCCAGGAAGTATGGGACAAGTGTGTTCAAAGAAGTGGAGTTTTGTAAGGGGCTGAATGGCAATACGTCTTTTACTATCATAAATGTTTTAGTTTAAACGTTCACCATATTTTTAAGACTCCCTTTACTGATGAAATATTTACAGCCATTTCTGTCAAAAATGTAATGATACATCCTCAAGTTCCTTGTTCACTGGATCTGGCACGGTGTGACTTCTGACTCTTCTCCAAAGTCAAAATGACCATGAAGGGTAAATATTTTGAGTCAGTCAGGACCTCAAGACAGCCATGACTGCCCAACTAAACGCAGGAGAGGAGACTTCCAGAACGGCCTCCAGAAGGGGCAAGGACCATGGCGTTATGCGTGTTCAAAGTGAGGGAGGGTATTTTTCATGCTGCAAAGTGACTTATTGTAGTATTTTTTAAAATTCACTGTATTCTTAAATCATATCTCTTAATCAAGGATCCGTTCTCAAGCTTTCTTGGGACCATGACTGGCGGTTTTGATTCTTATCTCTTTGGCCAGAATAATGTCCCACGGCCACTCAGAGCTGCAAGGGAAGCAGAAAAGCTTAATATTTCAAGCTGAGCATGGTGTCATTTTGAACAATCCTGAAGAACTGTTGGTAAGATGTCAGAAGAATGGCTACTGGTCAAGAACCCAGAAATCACAGCCACATCTCCCTGGAACTTACCTCCTGGGCTCCAGGTTCTGTTTTGCAGAACTTTCTGGTCTCCAGCTGACCAATCCTCCTTTTTCCCTACCCCTGGCAGGATTTCCTGCCTGTTGGAGATTAGCACCTTGGCTGTGCCTTCCTGCTCCCTCAGCATAGCCTCCACTAGCTCCACCATGGAGTCTCATGGGCAGAGGGCTAGCGCAGGTCCTGACCCATCTTCCCAAAACCTGCACAGCCACAGAAGAGTGGCAGGGAGAAAGGAGCAAGGAACTTGGCCTCCTGGGCAGAGCAATGAAAGGACTTCTCTCCCTCCCTCCACCAGTGGGCTGATTTTCTAACAGTACTTTGTAAATGGCAAGGCATAAGAACGTGGGAGATGTTGGGATGATAGTGGCCAGTCTTTTGGAGGAATCTGAGGGCCAGGCCTTGGCTCTAGCAGCTCTGTAAGCCCCATCACTACTGGGAAACAGCAAGAGAAAGGCCCCGCCCCCTCCCAAGTGGTCCCGGGCTGCGGGTCCTGAGGCTGCCGGAACCACATGGGCCAGGACCTGGCCAGAGGCCCAGAACTCCCCGCCCCCAGCTCTTTCCCAGGCTGCTCTGCCCTTACACCCCCAAAGGAAAGGAACTGTCCAGAACTACATTTACTCTAGCAAATTAGTCCATCTCCAGATGGCTTGGGACCAAAGCCATGTCATTTGCTGCAGTGTCTGCATACTGGAGCTGGGCCAGCAGGATGCCTGGGGACACTGCAGGGTCTCTGGGAGAGGCTGCCGAGCTTCCCACCGCAGTGTGGTGTCACTGCAGATAACTGCTGCCTCCGGGTCCCTCTACCTCTCTCATAGCTCTGAGCCCCTTATCCTGGGTGTGACGGTAGAGCTGTGAGGAAGAGCACCCCTCAACACCAGGGCCTTACTCTCCAGTCCTTTGGGATGATCAACTTCCAGCCAGAAGAAAGATACTGTTTAAGAAGTCAGGGTCCACTCGTACCTTCCACACCCGCATCTGGTCTTCGGGACAGAGCTGAAGGAGCCTTGGCTCTAAAACCAAAGGACCTCGTGACATCAGCAAACTCTAGGCCTCAGTTTCCCTAACAGCTCAGTGTAGTTCTAGTTCCCATTCTTTACAGGGGACTGTGGCACAGTCCCTCAGCGTTGCATTTCAGGATTTAACATCAGTAACTGACGCAGAACTGAGCCTGTCCATCCTGACAAGCATCTTCTGTATTCCAAACTCCAGGCCAGGTGACAGCTGTGTTTCTCTGTTTTTCTTTCACTCTGTGGAAGTACTGTTATTATCCCAGTTTTACAAATGGAGAGACTGAGGCTGAGATAATGCATTAGGACTAAATGTGTTGGCCAATGGGGAACCCTAATTAATTAGAACCAGTGGCTTTAGCAAGGTAGTTTACAGGATCCCTGGAAATAGTGTTGATTACTTTAATATCTTCAGTGATTCTAAAATGATACAGCATCAGGGAAATTCTCCTACCTGTTGCTTTATTCTCCATTCCCAAGGTCACCTCACTGCCCCTGAGAAATGTCTTTAAAGAACTTCCCAAAAGTTGATCTTCTACTTCCATCTCATTGGTCACAACCTAGTCATGTGGCCACTTCAGTGGCAGAGGAGGCTGGGAAATGTAGTGTTCCTTTTGGATGATCCCATGCCCAGCTAAAAATAGACACTTTATTGCTATAAAGGCAGTTATGGGAGATAGAGAAAGTAGGCTTCAAGAAGAAGCTGACTACCTGGATTTAGCGATGTCTCCACCACTTACCAAGGTGACCTTGGGTATTTCTCCTTCACTGAGCCTCTACCCTGTCCTAGACCCTGTACTTGGAGCCAGTGGTGAGGTGGAGGTAGTATTGCCCCTGTCTCTGTCTCTTGGAGGGCATAGAAGCCAATCCGAGTGGCGCAGGCTTCAGAAGCCACCGCTCTCACTTCCTGAGAGGGGGAGACAAATGCTCAGGCCACTCACGCAGCTGCTGCACAGGGACCAGAGCAGGAATTGGGACCCGGGCTTGGGGCTACAGTCCAGGCTGCTGCCCACTCCTCCGTGCCACCTGGCCCTGGCACTGAAAGACACTGTGCTTCTGAGTTCCACCATGGACATTTCCATAGCAGGTGGAGTTCAGGAGTAAGGCCCACTAGGGGTGAATCCTTGCCCTGAATTCTACTCTCTGGCAGCGT
Organism: Petromus typicus; assembly: GCA_004026965.1. Lineage (NCBI taxonomy): Eukaryota > Metazoa > Chordata > Mammalia > Rodentia > Petromuridae > Petromus > Petromus typicus. The sequence goes on along the minus strand of PVIR01001205.1, from coordinate 25,611 downwards.
GGGTAAATCCTATAGAAACTTCATACCTCTATTTCTTCATGGTAAAATAAGGTTAATAAAAGATTGACTGTGACTTAAAATAGACCCAGCTTTTAGGACAGACTCAAGCAGCCAGTGTCACTCGGTGTGTTGCAGCGATTACTGTTGTTTTTGCCCCTTTCTTTGGCCCTGCGTCTGTGTGCAGCATGCCCTGCTGCAGCCCCCCGGGGAAGTCCAGACCGCTCCCCACACAGCCCCAGCCCCCCTCAGCATGGACGCTGCCTCCTCTTTGCAGATTTTAATGAGAACGGCTTCATCGATGAAGAGGACCTGCAGAGGATCGTGCTGCGCTTGCTGAACAGCGATGACGTGTCTGAGGACCTGCTGATGGACCTCATCCAGCACGTACGTGCCCGGGGCCATCGCCACAGCCCCTAGAGGTCAGCCTGTCTGCTGGGGAGGAGCTCAGGGACCGGCCTGAAGCAGATGACACTTACACTTTGGGACTACACATTCCCCGGCCAGTGCGGTGGCCTGGGCAGCACAAGGTACCCAGAGGGTAGACATGCAGCTGTCAGCAGCCTCCCCTCTGGCCTTCACGGGGCCCAGCACTGTGCTCCGCCCACCCATGGAAGGCAGGTGGCCAACAGCAGCTGGCCCCTCTGGGCCCAGCACCGAGTCCTTCCCCATTTAACCCAGAGGAGCACAGTGCCCAGGTGTCCTGCAGTGACAAGGGATGAAAACACCCCCAAACCCAGAAGAGATAATGATCCACGTTGTCAGACCATGAAACCTTCCTGCGCCTCTAACTGGATGGTCAGGGACGCCGTGTCCTCATGGACAAGCTGGTGCTGGGGGCCCGGGGTGTGAAAGTCTGTCCATGAAGTCCCCGACCAGCCTCAGGGGTGGGAGGCAGAGGGTAGAACCTGGGGATGAGCGATAGGCACCTGGCTGAGACCGGGCGTGAGGCCTCTGTCCCCTTACCCTCGTGCACGCGCACGCCTCACAGCGGCTCCTCCTTCCTGGCCAGGTGCTGAGCGAGTCGGACCTGGACAATGACAACATGCTGTCCTTCTCAGAATTCGAACATGCAATGGCCAAGTCCCCAGATTTCATGAAGTAAGGGGAGGCTGCCCCAGGTGGCCCGGAGGAGGTACCAGGGTCCAGCCTGTCCTCGGACACGGGGCGTCTCAGGCTTCCCGAAGAAGCCGTGGGTGTCTAGGCCCCTGAGAAGCTTCTTTCAGGATCAGTAAAAACTGGAAAGCCTGGGAAGTTAAAAGGGGGCGAGGGCTGCAGGGCAAGCTTCACTGCACGCAGGTGGCGTGATCTTGGGGGGCAGCCCTTGAACAGTCAGCACCATGTGTGCCCCTCGGAATGATGGCTCCAGGATGGGCCTGGGGTGTTGCCTTCACTACTGTTCATAGGAGCCGTGGGGTCTGGGGGCTTTGCCAGAAAGGAGGGTGCCATGGTGGTACTCACTGAGGAAAAGCAACTTAACAAGGGAAGCAACCAATCCTCCTTCTAAGAGTAGAACTAGCTGTCTTAACGGTCTTCTTTGGTCCGAACACCCCGGAGGCGAGGGGCCATGTCCAGGTCTCCTTTGGCCCCTCCCAGTTACCAGATTTCCCTAACTCCAGGAAGCAGCCCAGCTCAAGCCTGGAGACTCGGCAGAGTGGCCTTCCTTGAGCTGAGCTAGCACCTGTCAACACATCTCCTACACCAACCTCTATGCTGTCCCTTGGTGTCACACCAGGAAAGAATGCTCACTCAAGATGGCATAAGAAACCAACCCCACAAGGGCAGAGAGCTGTCCCTCCTCTCTGCCGAGTCTTGGCTTCTCTCTTCACTCCTCCACACCTCTCTCTACACCGCAAGCCAGCCCTCTCTACTGTCAGACAGGAGGCCATCGCGGCCTTGCCACCACAGCCATTTTTGTCTCCTTGATACCTCAGTGGTTCCACAAAGACGTTTTTTCTTCTTGGAATCCTGTCTGTACTGAATTCCACTCTGAGTCATTCTCATCTCTTTCACTGATAGATGCTGCACAACCGAGCTATTTGCATTCTGGTTATTCTAGAAGAAGGTTCAGGGTTGGTTTGAGCCATTGCGTCGAGAAAGGAGAAAGGGACATGGGCGGGAGCTGCAGTGGCCCTGTGAGCCTAGCGTAGCGGCCGCCCAGGACCTCAGGCTGCCGGGCCTCACCGAGTTCTCCCTTTCAGCTCCTTCCGGATCCACTTCTGGGGGTGCTGAGGTAGCTGCAGACTTCTGACACAGCAGCCTCAATGGAGCACACCACAGCCCCCGCCAGGCTCTGGAGAGATGACCACACGTCGGGCCGTGCCCGTACCTTCCTCTCAGCCCCAGAATAAAAGCAAAGCTTCTTCCTTAGCATGTCGGCCCATGGCTTTGGCCCACAGGACATACCAGGGACTTTGCATTGAGAATCGCTCATCTGAAGGTGTGAGTTTGCTGACCACGCCAAGCAGGCATGGACGGCTGTCTCTCTGACCCGCTGTCAGCCAAGGAGGCCAGGCCAGGGCGAGAAAGCTCCTCAGGAAAGGGCTCGCACTTCCTCTCCCCTGAACCCTGCCTGGTACCTCCCAGTGCACGGAGCAGTGGTGCCAGCTGGTGCTGGCTTCCCTGACCTCAGTCCATGGAGACGTGTTGGCCCCACTTGTCCCCACCTTGGGATGAGACCTCGCGTGGCTAGGAACCGAGGCTATTTGCTTTGCGGTTCAGCCAAGCCCTGGAATGGATCTGGCTTCTCCAGGGCAGGCAGGGCCCGCTGCTCAGGGGCACAAGGGAAGCTGCTCGCAGGAGGCCTGGGGGTGGTCAGACGCCCACCTGGTGAGCACAAGCGTTTTCTTATTTCTGTTATCCTGAGGTAAGTGGAGGAATTGCAGGGTACAGAGGACAGCTGTTCGCCAGCCCATGAGCTTGAACTTGCTGAGGCCTGTGGCCCGAGTCCTAACTGGACATCCAGTCAGGAGCCAGACAGAGTTCCCTTGGAGGGCCCTCTCTAGAGTGCTGGGCAAGCCATCCAGTGTGGGCACCTCCTGGCCTGAGGTCCCCCCACCAAGTGTGTCCCCTGAGAGGTCACTGCTGCGTCCTGCCCCCTGGGAGGGGGCTCAAGGAGCTGGGGAACATTGGTCTGGGGAACAGGACATCCAAGGCTGCCCAGACGCAGGACTCGGCACCACTGGGTACCCAGAGCTTCCCTGCAAGTGGCCTGGTCACTCGCTTCCATCTTCTCTTAGTGACAGGCTCAGGGCGGACTCTAAATCAGCGTGTCCCTGCCTGTCTGGCCAGAATGCAGGAGGCAGCTGGATCAGTGGGCTTCCTATTCCCAAGGCTGCTCTTCCCTCAGGCTCGGGGGGCCACAAGCAGGGCAGAGCCAGTCCTGGCTGTGTCTCTTCTTCACTGTGTGGCCTTGAGCGACTTTCTCAGCATGTCAGAACCTCTGTCATCTTCATCAGTGAGGTGAGAATAAGGACTCCATATCGTGTAAACCAAACCATGGACATCAGGGCTCGTAAAGAAGCCCTGTCTCACACCCAGTGCGATGTTCTGGGGACCTTGCCCTGATTTTCACACACGGACCATGTCAGCGGACGCAGACCAGTAGCCTCTGTACTGAGCGCCCTGTCGCTGAGACTCAGAGACGCTGCGCTCCTCCTCGGTCTTACCTGTCTGCCTTGGGGGAGCAGCTGTGGCTTGAGTCCTTGGGCTGAGTTTTCCACAGGAGCTTATGTGAGGCTGAGCGGCTCCAGGGGCACTCTCTGGCCCATGTGAATAGCCCTAGGACAAAGAGGCAGACGCATGGGCGGTGGTGGTGAAAGGTTTTATTCCACCAAGCCATCTGGTCATGGCTCCCAGGCGTCCACCACGCAGTCTCAAGCTCTGAACTCAAAGTAGCAGTCCCTCCTCTGTCGCTCAAGTGGGGACACCCTCTTCCCCGACGGGAAGGTCTGATAGGTCCTCTGGTTCTCAGGGGAGACTCTTAAAAGATGCCATTTCTCCTTGGGGCTCAGAGGAGGCCTGGAGGTGAAGACAGAGCCCATGTTAGACAGTGCTTGTCCCACACAGCTGCCTCAGAGCCGCTGCCCCGCTGGATGGCCCTCACCTTAACACGTGATAAATTGCCCTGGCTTGGGAGAAGAGGGCACATGTACTTGCATAGTGGTATGGGTGGTCAGGGTGGGGACAGAGGCATCTGAGGGACCATATAACTTCCTGCCCCCTGTGTACACATGTAGATATGCGCTGCTCTTGGTATCAGTCCCCTGAGCTTTGTTTTGAGCAGTACATGAGGTCATGGGATAAAGCTCTTTACATAGTGTTAGACAAGGAGTAAACACTCGACAAATGGTATCGAAGACGACAGTGATGGTGTTGATGTGGTGGCGAAGACACTGAGGAGGGTGACGATGGTGAGGTGAGCGTGAGGCTGGAGATCGTGAGGATGATAACGATGCTGACCGTGACGATAGAGACAATGAAGGCGATCACGGTGATGAAGGGGCTCATGGTGAAGGAGATGATGGTGACACTGGTGGCAGTGGTGATCAAACTCCAGAACAGGAGTGCTTTGTCCCAGCCACAGAGTTGATCACTGACACTCTTATCCTCAGCCTAACTACCTGGCTGGTCTTCTGTGTTGGGCAAGGGACTGCCAGCAGGGCAGGACATCAGGAGATGTGGAGAAGGAAGAAGGCTGGGGACGCCCAAGACTGTGTCAAGAGGAGACGCGTCCCCACAAAGGGGTCCACTCCCCAAGCAGGGAGATGGCCTACCAGGCCCTAGAGTTGGACACAGGAGAGACGCCAACAGCCCCCAACCCCAGCCAAGCCTCCGAAGCTGCGCTGAGCTTCAGATGTTATTTGTAAAACAGACCCGTCTGCCTTGCAGAGAGGCACTTCCAGGGGCACTGAGCTGGGTCTTTCAGCCATTCTGCTGTGTGGGGAGCAGCTTCTGACTCCTCCAGAGCATGACAGCGAGGCCGACGTGGGGTCAGTGGAGGGCTAGAAACCCAGACCCGTCGCTGACCTCCTGGTGCCCCCCACCCCGGACAAGAGGACACTGCAAAGTGGGGGAGGGCTGCCCGGGAGGCCTACTGGCATCCTGCCCAGGCAGCAGCCACCACACTGCTCCTATCACAGGGCACCTGAAGTAAGCTTGTGATCCCCTGCCCGGGTGGCAGGCGGGGGAGATGTGGGCCCAGCTCACCTCACAGGGCAAAGCTGGCCTTCCCTGGGGGACAGTGCTCTCCAAGGCAACAGAAGCTATGAAGCCAGGCTGTGAGGAATGGCTCTTTTTAAAAATAACTACTAGATGGTGAATTGTGCTTTCAAGACATCTTCAGGTCCCTAGAGGAACATTTTCCAAGCCTGGCAGGGGCACAGTATAGATTCCTGCTCATTGTAGTGTCCTCTGCGTCCACCAGAGGGCAGCAGCCACACTGCATTTGGACCCGCACCTCACTTGCTCCCCTTGGAGATGGAGTCCCAGGTTGAGGACCCCAGATCTTGGGATGTCCCCAAACTCAGGCTGGGGAAGCACTTTGCCTGATCTCACAGTTCAGGTTCATGGCATCCTTCCTGAGGCTGCTGGAGCTCCACCCCCCTTGCAGTGCAGCTGTCACTGCTGAGGGCACGTTCATTGATTGGTTTCTGTTTGGGTTCCCTGGAGGGCCCCAAGGGAGTGGTACTCACAAGTCGGTGGGGATGGGGTACCCTTCCCTCTCCCTCACGGGCAGCACGAAGTAGGGGACCCGGGGCACTGTGCCAGTCTTGTCTCTGTAATGCTTCCGGTGCTGCTGTGCCATCTGCGGCTCCGCCCGGGAAGAGAGGACAGTGGTTGGCATGCGGGAGGGGCTTGGGACACCTGCACTCTGTGTCTGCCATTCAGGGCAGGGCGATGCAGTCTTGCTGCTATGGTTTAGATCTAAAATCTAAAGGCTCCCCAGGACTCCTTGTCTGGAAGCTGACTGGATCATGGGGTGGCACGCTCAGCAGCAGCTTCCGCGTTGCTGAGCTCAGCAGCTGACTGTGCTGTCAGGCTGTGGGGCTGGTGGGCTAGGGTCACAGCATGACATCGGGAGCAGATCCTTGCCCGCCCTCCCCTCTCTGTCTGCCTCCTGGCCACCCAGGTTGAAGGGCTGTCCTCTACCGTGCTGCTCCACCGTGCCACTTCCACCTTGGAGCACCCGGGGCTAACTGTGCGCCAAACCAACCTCTCCTCCTGTGGGCGGTATTAGGTACATTGGTCCAGTGATAGGAAGAGACTAAAACACTACCCTGAGGTGCCAGGGTGTTTGGGCCCCTAGGACCAGCGGGTCTCCCTGGAACTCAGCTCCTCCTTTAACCAGTCACAGCGCCCCCCGTACACCGGCCGTGCTGTAGACCAGCTCGGGGAGGTGAGGCCCAGGCAGGCTGCACACAGACACAGGTGGGCTGGGCCTCCCTCCCAGCAGGACGCGTCCTGGGGGAGACCAGGGAGAGGGGAGAGCTGCCGGTTCCCGAGAGCGTCAGCCTCGTGCTGCCCTCAGAAAGCTGCCCTGGCACGCAGGTCCCTTGCCCTGACACTGGGCACTCATGTCCCTCTAGACTGAGACCGATGTTCATAAGCGAGGGTGACACGGAGAGTAGGTCCCCACAACACAGCAGGGAATGAGCTTCGGTCTCCACTGGGACGAGGCCAGGTCGTTCCGGGGCCTGCTGGGGACGCCCCACAGGCAGAGAGCAGGACGGGGCAGCGCGGCTGGGGATGGAGACTAGCGCAGGACTCGAGGCCCAGCAGGCAGAGGACACGCCCACCCCAGGCAGGGTCACCGGGTTCCCCGCTGCCCCGACTCACCTGGTAGAAGTGTGCCAGCTCCGAGGAGCGGTGGGCGTCCAGGTTGAAGCGGGTATAGCTGGGCAGGTGCAGCCAGCGGTCCCAGGCGCGCGCGTTACCCATCAGCACCAGGTTGGGGTTGGGGGAGAAGATGGTGGGGAAGGAGCTGCCGCTGCTCTTCATGGCTGCGTTGCGATAGTCCTGGAAGTACTTGAGCGTGGTGGTGCCATAGGGTGAGCCGAAGGAGAAGGCCACGCCGGGGACGTGGCCCTGATACCTGCAGCAGAGCAGGGCAGGAGGGGATTCGGAGATCGAAGGGCCCTGAAGACTGAGGCCCCTGAGGATTCCTACGTGCACCACCTGCTGGGGCTTTGGGGGCCCCAGGGGAGGGGCCTGGCTGTTCCCCACACACAGCCCTCTGCTCCCGGACTCCACTGACTCGGGTGGCCTCGCTACTGCATCCAGTTGCCCACCAGCCCGAGCATGGGACATTTCAGACACGATTCTCACCCTCCCCCACCCTGCAATCTGGCCTGGCCCCAGCAGGGGCCTCCTAGCCAGCTGGGTCGGAAGCCTGGGCCAGTTCTCTCCATTCCAATCAGTCACCTGTCCCACGGGTCCATGTGCCCTGAGCTGAGCCCATCACATTCACCCAGACTGTGGTCATACTTCCCCCGACATGCTCCCACCCAAACTCACCCTTGAGCACTTCCCACAATTCACCCAAACGCAGTCCTCGGCGAGGTGGTGAGGCATCGGGGCTGCCCAGGCTCAGAGCCTGCCCACCCCCAGCCTCATGGTCCGCACAGCCATCCCAAGGAGCCAGGGCTCTCGGGTGACTGCTTGCTCCCCCGCTCCGGGGCGCTTGCCGTGTCTACCTCCATGACGATGCCAATCCTGTCCCCCCACCCCTTGCGCTCTTCACCTCCCTGATACTAAACAGTCCTTCCAGACTTGTCCAAATGGGCCTGCTGTTGAGGATCGCCGCCCTCCCGGGTCAGCTCCCTCTGCCCCTAAAGTCCCCTCCTCTCCCGTCCGTGTCTCATTTCTCACCCGACGGCAGCTTTGCAGGCAGGGACGGCTGTTTCATTCATGTCCACATTTCTGGGGCTCAGTGCCAGTTCTGGCACAAAGTATGTGGGTAGGAACTGTTTATTAAACAGATGAAGAGCCGAGTGGGTGAGGTACCCACAGTACCAGTGGTGTTTACAGCTGGACCGTGCACATGAATGCCTGATAGCCTTCGAGCACACTGCGGGGACCTCCGGTGCAGCCCTAAGACCTCGGCTCCAGTGGGCTTGACGCCTCCTCCTGCTCATCGGAGTCCTAACCACACATCAGAAGGCCTCCAGGGTGCCCCCGCCCTGCATTCCAGGCCCGAGTCCTCGCCAGGGCTCGGAGGTCCGTAGGATGGGTGGTGGCCTGATATAGCGATGTCTGATTTCCTTCTTTAAATTTGTAGAAAACAATGTGAGGTAGCTAAACCAAGGGACTACTGCACCTTCTGATTGCTTTCCACTGCAGGCAGAGTATCTAGAGTTGGTCCTGCCTCCACACACCCCTCACCGGGCCTTGCTGGGACCTGGTGGCCTGGAGGCTGCTGGGCCAGAGTCCTGAGCGCAGCGCGGAAGGTGCTGCTGAGCTGGCCATGAGACACTCTGCCCTTAGCCCTAAGACCTGTGGTCTCCAGAGCTCTTCCTGCAAGGCCCCCCAATCCGTTGCCTGTGGCCATGTCCCCTCTTGGAGATTTGGGGATGAGGGCCTGGGTTCCTTATGGGCCTTCCTCAGAGCCACTTCCTGCCTCTGTGGCTCCTTCCCCTTGCCCAGGGTCTGCTGCCCGCCCGCCTGCAACACCGGAAGCCTCATGACACCACTTCGATTCTCCATTTCTCTCCCTTCTGCCGCCTCTCCCTAGGAGTCGAGTGCACTACCACTGAGCTAGGTCCTCGACCCTCTTGATTTTGCTTTGAAACAGATTTAATAAAGAGTCCAGGCTGGCCTCGAACTTGTGATCTTCCCAGCCCAGCCTCCCGAGTGGCCGGGCGTGCCGTTGTGCACCACCACACCAGCAACATCTCTGCCACCTTTGTGTTCCGCTCTCTCTCTGCTTCTCCTCTCTGCTCGGAGACACGCAGCCTTCCCTAGGTGACAGAATCCGCCGCAGTTCTTGCTGGTATCTCACACGCTACCCCTTCTCTTGCTTGTTTCCATATCCCCGGAGCAGGACCTTGTCCTTTCTGCCTTTATTTCTTCAACTTTCTTGATCTTTCTTGATCGTCTCAGTCTTATTTCTGACCTACCTCTTGAACACAAACCTTTTGATTAAGGTCAGAAGAGGTCGTCTGTGTTCTCCACAACTTTTGCACTGATGCAGAAACTTTATAAAAGAAACTATACCCTGAGGAGTAGAAGCAGGATCGTGCAGCACTTCCTGCTGTAGATGAAACTTCCTAGAAATACAAATTTGGTAAACTGAGAGGTGACAGACAGTGGGGCTGGTGGACAGTGGACAGTGGACGCACTGTGCCCGTGTGCCCACGCCCATGGGGCGCTGCGGAACATCCAGGGGCAGCGTGAGTGGATGGGAGCGAGGGCCCCCAAGCCCACCCTGCCTCGCCCTTTCTCTTGCCCACGAGGAAACACACGTTGCCGTCCAAGCCAGAAGTTGAGGTGGAGAGACGCCAGCCTGCCTGTCTCGTTCCAGGCCCCCTCCGTCCGGCATCCATTCGGACACCAGTCCTCACTCTCCTGGTGCTCAGTTGGTTCAGAATGTAGGAAATGAAGGAAGGCTCACAGCCATCAGGCCTGCTGAGCTCCAACACAAGACACAGCAGCAGAACGGGAGGGGAGAGATGCCCACTCCGTTCCACAGGGCAGAGGTCACAGCCTAGAGCATTGCACCTGCCAAATGTCCAACCAGCTAGGAAGCCTGTCCTCACTTCAGGCAAAAGCACAACCCCTTTTTGAAAGTAATCTCCAGTGATAGAACCCTGCCAGCCCGGAGGTGATGTGGAAGGAGAAGCTCAGCTCGAGACGCGGCACCTCTATAAGGCCGGAAGGCAGTGATCGACGTGTCGATTCAGGAACAGGGCTCGGAATAGCACCGGGTGAGTGTTGCTCACAGAGCAGGGTGGAAATGTTGTAAAACCTGTCAAAGGAAAACGGCGAGCAGCTGAAGTCGGAGGTGGAGGAGAGGGGGTGTGCTGGCTGAGGGTGACACCCCCAGGTACCCCGGCCCTGCAGTTGAAGCCCGTCACTGAAACACAGCAGCAGCGGCTCCCCCAGGGCAGGTTTTATTTTCCCTTACAGACAGATTTTGGAAGAATTCATATCCGGTGATAAGCTGACATTTATCTAACGGACGATTCTTCCATGTCATTTCAATTTCTTTCTGTTAAGTTCTAATAGGACTAAATTTCATGGTCTTCATTTTGAAACAGCAAGTTTGGTATGGCTTTTTAATATAAAATTGTTTTCTTCTATCTTTACATTCACCCTCTATCCATACAACGTGCGCGCGGTTGGATCTGGAGTGCCGCCCACTGAATGGCAACCTTGGCTTTCCTCGGGTCCTGTGTCCTGGGTCATCTGCTGCTTGCCTCTTGGTACGTGTATCCTTTTTCAAAGAGTCTGACGGCACTAAATGTCACTCTATTGGGGCCCACTGGGAGCTGGCACAGTACCAGGCCTGGGTACACCAGTCTCCTAGTTTTGCTGAGAAGCTGTGATGTCTCAAGGGACATGTCTTGAGCACTGTGCTGTGTAGGCATAGCCAAGACTGGCTCTCACTCAGACCCAGGTCAAGGCGGCCATGTTGTCAACGAGAAGAGGCAGCCATCCCCATGGGTGGCACTGGCTGAGCCCCACGGGGTTCCTGGGTGAGGCTTTGTGGAGAACCTCAGGGGAGGGGAGGCGAGGGGTCGTCTTCTAGTGTTGGCACTGCCCAGGATCCCACGCCCTTTTACCCCTCCTGAGAGACGTCACCCGTGGGGGCCCCTACCTCCAGCACTCCAACAATGCTTGGGTTTGTCCCTGGCTCCAACCTCTCTAGCAGCAGATCGGCATGCCCAGTGCCCCTGTAGGGCTGGTCCAGCATGAGTGAAACCTGCTGTCCCTGCCTGTGCCCCGGTCGCACCCTTGCCTGCTTAACACCGCCATGTCCACCCCTCACCTCAGCCAGAAACCAGGTGGCCCTGCTGTTCTGCCACCTCCGCTGACTTTGCCACCCAGCATTCTGCCCACCCTCTGCCATCTTCAGCCCACTGCCATGTTCAGCTGACAATGAACTTCCCACAGCCTGTGCACCCCGAGGCCAGAGCAACCTGCCTCACTGCCTTTCGCTGCCCCAGAGACAGTGAGGCCAACGGGGTGCTTACAGTCACGGCCCGTGCACCCCGGGCCTCTGAGCCCACCAGGAGGCACCTCTTCCTGCCACCTGGCATTTGCCATCTGCTTATTCCAAAGAAGCCATACTCTCTGTGGCCTTCCCTGACCGTACAGCACCCAGCATCTGCACCCACAACAGATGTGATCCATAAGTCCACGTCCAGACCAGCGTGAATCTGCCTCCTCTGCCAACATGGGTTATCCCTGGTCATCGCAACGGGACTCAGGACAAGTGACGACAACTGTCCACTGAAGGAGAGAGAAGCCCAGAGCCCAGGCTAGGACCCTGGAGCCCTGCTTTAGAAGGGCGAGCTCTGATCCCCATGGCGTGTGTGAAGCACCCCTCCCACAGGGGTGTCGGCATGAAGCAAGAGCTATAGAAAGAGCCACCCCCGAGCTCTCTGCAGGGCTCCTCTGCTCCCGCCTTCCCACCCTCTCCGAATGCCAAGATATTTGCATTCCAATAGAATAGAAGCCCCCTCCTCCGCACCCCTCCCAGGCTCCCCTTCAGAACTTGCTGCTCTGGCAGGTAGGTGTGTGTGCGCGTGCGTGTATGTGTGTGTGCACGCGCACACGCTCCTGCCTACACGTGTACAAGTGCACATGATCACATTCCTCCGCACTCGGTGGGCACACAGTGGTGAGCGAGGTGTACGTCTTGTGCGCACCTGTACGCTTGGGCCTCTTGCACGGTCCACGGAGGCCACACGAGGAGCCCCTCCCTGCTTTTGCTGGTTTTGTGAGCAGCCAAGGTGGAAAGCCACAGAAGGGCCTGGCAGAGGACGGCACAATCACCCTGTGCTTTTGCTTGGCCTGTGCGTCTGCCCCGAGTCGCTCCACCACCTGTATGGGCCATGGTCTGAATCAGGCCGTGCTGGGCGTGCGGCCATGATCATCGGCACCCTAAAGACCCGGTGGATTACTGCACGTACAGGGAACCGCCCCTTCCCTGCCTCTCAACAGCTCCAGCTGGTCCCGAAGCGAGCACTGAAATTAATTACCAAGAGCATCGGGGATCCCAGGAGCAGCCTTATTAACTAATTAACTTGTTACCACTCAGCATGTGCCCTTTCCGCTTCTGCACAACGCCTCCTGCTGAGGACGCTTCTGATCAGATCCTTCCCCTGGGCAGGACCTGCCAGGGCTCCCACCGCCGTGAAACAAAGAACAAGCTGGGCCAGCTGCTCGGGGCCTCCTGGCGTGGCCTCGTCACCGGCTTCCATGTCGCAGCTTGGCCACTGTGGCCAAAGAGGACACCCAGGGTTTCTGGGGCGCATCCCGCTGGATCCTCCGTGCACCCCTGGGTGCACTACCCATCTTTCCAGGTTCCTCTCAGGATCTCGTCTCCATGGAGCTGATCCGCCCCAGCCTGTGGACCCTGCCCGCTCTGTACCTTTCTCATGTCCCATTTCACATTCTTCTGGCTTAGAAGGAGCCAGACCTTAGCACGGTCCTTCTCCCTGGACCACAAACTCCCCGAGGCGAGCGGGGTGTGCTATCTCCTATCTGTCTCCCTGGGTGCCCCTCAGCTGGCTGGTGCTGTCAGTGAGAGCTGGGAAGAGCTGAGGGCCGGGGGCCCTGTGATCCTCAGGAGAAAAGCGGAGGAACAGGCTGCCTCTGCTCGAGGAGATGAGCAGCAGTGGTACCTGCTGGGCAGCCGACCGACTGGCTGCCTCTGGGAATGAAGACTAGCAGAACGGAGCCGGCTGCTGCACATATTAAATACAAAGGCAGCAAACCCTCTGAATGCATCGTTTCCTATCATTTTACTGCATCTTCCTCCTCGAAAAGTATGTCTGTGGTGAAGGCAACCAGCCCATCTCCGTCCCAGAGCCCAGGGAGGCCGAGCTGGGAGTGTTCTGAACTCTGCAACACAGTGCTCTTCCTCACTGCCCACCTATGACAGGTCCAGTGTGACTGATAATCAGGCAAAGTGAGAGATAAACCACAATATGATACAGCACAATCATTATAGCAATATACTGTAATAAAGGTTATTTGAAACTTCTAAGTTGTTTATTTCTGGAATTTCTCTCTCCATATTTTAGGAACACATTTGACCTGGAGCAGCTGGAAGTGAGGAAGTGACCACCGTCCTCTCCGGCGCTGCACCGGTCCCCACTCCCTCCCAGCTCATTTAGGGACACCAAGGACGGCGCGAAATCCGCAGGGGCGGGTAGCTTATACTACAGATGCGGTGAAGGCTTCTCTGTTCCAGAGAGTGGTCCCTACAGAGGAGCACAGCACGGGGTGTGGGGGTCTGCTGGGTGGGGATTGTGGGGACAGGGCACAGCCCCCCATGACACCATTCTCCTGATAAGAGCGAGGGTGGTTACACTGCTTTAGGCTCGGCGGCCCAGCTCGGTGGCAGATGAGGGCACAACTGTCCATCTAGCCAGATGGAGGGAGCGGGTCTCAGTATGTAGCCAGCCTGGCCTTGGACTCATGATCCTCCTGCCTCAGCCTCCTGGGTGCTGGGATTATAGGTGTGTACCACCAGGCCCTTTTTAAAAGGGGGGTTTGTACAGGGGCCAGTACAATGCCTGGTGCATATTTGGTACTCATATATACAGGTTCGTGGTGCTACCACTGGGTACCACCAGTGCGCAGTTCGAGCCCATATCTACTATCACCAGTGTGGGTTCAGCCAAGACCTCATTGTCCAAGTCTTGAACAGAACAAGGCTTGGTCTGCATGATCTTTGAGGTCCTTACTAGACTTAACACTCTCTGTCTTATGAATAAAACCACAAAGGAGGTGATTTGAGTGTCAGAAGAGACTGGCTGCACTGTAAAATCTGTGATTAGTGCTTGAAAAGACACACAAAAATAATAATTATCCAAGTGTAGTGAGAAATCTTGGATTCTTTCATTAAGTTAACAAAATTCCCAAGGAAGTAGCATTCAGAAATAGAAAACATCTCACCCTCCTTGATGGGGAGAGTACCTCCTTCCCAGGAAGATCCAGCCCAGAAAGCAGCAGAGGACCCAGTGGCTCAGCCTAGGACAGGCCAGGTGGAACCCTGTCTATGGCCACCTGGTATCACTGCTTCTTAGTCACAGGACGGGCCTTGTGGTCTGAGGAACCACTGACAAGTGGCAGGGACAGACATGCATTCACAGAATACTGGCAGGGGAGCCTGATCTTTCTGTCTCCCCAGCATCTTAGCATGTCAGCTCCCCACCCCCAGGCCTGGACACATCATTCTCAGGCGAATAAAAGAATGCATGAAAGTATGGACAAATAGGCAACTTCTAGGGCTCCTTTACCAACACCCCTGGCTTAGCTTCAGGGAAGTACTGCGCCTGTTAAATCAGCTTTGCTGGAGACCAAAGTAGCTCTGGGGCTGTCCGAGGCCCAGAGAAAAATGAGGTCCCCAGGTCCCTGGGTGAAAGCTAAAGCCCCAGCTCCCAGCTCCCAGCTCTGAAGCACAGCCTCAGAAAATGCCATGAATATGATGACGGCCTCTCCGCGTTTGCTTACTCTAAAAGCCGCCCAGAATTCACAGCACATGCCCTGTGAGGTCTTTGCATTCCACAATCTGCCCAGTGTGCAGGAGGACGGTCCATTACCGTCCACACCAGTGCCCAGCCCGGCCCGGGGTGCTGCCCGCTGGCACGGACATCCTGGAGCTCCGGTATCCCGCGCCGCCCAGGTCCTTTCCCGCGAGAGCCTCCCGTTCTCTCTGCCCTCCGCTCAGGGCTGCTGCCTAGGGCTCCTCCAAACCCCAAAGCCCCGTTGTGTCTGCATCTTGCCCCCTTCCCGGGTCCACGGCCTAGAGAGGTCTCCATTTCCCGGGCTGTCCCTCTCGGCAACCGGATTCTTAGGGAGGAGTCCGGGAGCCCTGCCTGCCAGCGCGGCCTGCGTATGGCGCGATCGCCCGGCGAGGCCACCAGGCCTGGGGAACTGGCGCCGTTTCCTCCGAACCCAGAAGGCGCAGAGCTCCACTTCGCCGCGGAGGGGCGCTGCGGCGCGAGAAGGTGAGCTGTGCCCGGAGGCGCTTACCCGGGCATGAGGCTGGGGGGCACGTAGGCAGCATTGAACTCGGTCAGCAGGGTGCCCGCGCTGCGGGAGGCCATGGTGGGGACCGCGAGCGGCGCGAGCCTAGCTCCGACTCGCAGACATAAGTAGCCAGCGGGTCACCTGGCAACGCGTGCTTGGCAACGGCCTGGCCCAGACGTCCTAGACACTAGCGTCTCCTCTGCTGGTCTAGGGTGACCGAGTGGGGACACTAAGGCACAAAAGGCCTGGCTGGGCATGGATTGAGGAGGATCAGACCCAGGAGCTGGGGAAAGGCAAGGATCCACAAGTTACACCCGCTTTCAGCTACCTGCCACGCCCCTTTTCTCGGGAGTCCGGAAGTGGCTCTTTGGGGGGCCTGCTGGGTGTAATGGCCCAAGACGCTGTGTAATTTAAGTGTGTGTGCGAGTGGGGAACGGGCCCTTTTTTCTAAGACCCTCCCCCCACTTCCTGTTCTCATCTTGAGCCTCAAGCTGCTTCACACGAATAGTTTCATAAGGGCCAAATCGTAAGTCTGGACATGTGATTTGCATTTGTCTCCGATCCTGCAGCTCATTTCTGCCCTGCACTCTGCAGTGCTGGTGTCCACGCCACGCAGAAGCTTTCTGAAGCCCCGAGCTCCCACTGTGCACCTCCATCTCCTCTGCTCCGGAGGCCTTCACTCCAGCCCTGTGGTGGGCAGGCTCTGCCAGGGCCCTGAATGGGGTAAAAGGAGGAGACACCCCCCAAGGTGCCATCCTCTGTGTGACTTGGATCCAGACTGTTTCTGGCTCCCGCAGAGCAGTCTGAACGAGTAAGAGAACCTGCAGCTTCCTTGAGCTCACAGTCTTCTTCCCCCTCGGATGTCAGCCAGGGAGAAGCTGTCAGCACAGCTGGACGCTGGGGACGGCAGCTGATGAAGACACAGGCACTAATGAGCTCACAGGGTGCCCTCGGAACCAGAACTCTCCAAAGATGCATTCTGACAGATGACAATGGCACTGTGGCTTGGGGCACGCCACAGGCTTGCAAAAGGCTCAAAAAAAAAAAAAAATCACACAGAGGCATTTTCTAGGCCTACAAGCTCAGAGTGCGCCTGGCTCATAAGGCCTGGCTAGATGCTGGAGAGCCCAAGGTCCCAGGAGCGGTTCAGTCCAAGAGGCCGGAGGCCATGGAAAAGGAGGGATGAGGACCGTGTCCCAGTCCAAAGCTGGAGCCCTGGAAGTGCCCTGGACAGTCTCTGGTCTGTCTGTGTTGCAAGCTTAAGAAGCTGAAGCCCAGTGGCCATGCAATGAGATAGCAAACATGTACCCAAGACCGTGCCGCTCACATTGAGGGTGGACCTCCTCCCTCAGTTGGCTACCCTATAGGTGCCAGTAACCTCTGGAAATACCCCATGGACACACCAGAAGTGTAGATGAGTAATCTGGAGATGTTTCTTACTTTGGCTAAACTGATACATCACAATTAACAGTCACAATCCACCCTTTGTCACCTTACAAATAGGAACCTTCCCTTAAACCACACTTAACCTTCTAGTAAGGACCAACAGCAAGTTCCTGATTCTACCTAATGTGACATAACTATCCTGCAGACAACCATAAATGCAATAATTCCTTCCCCAGAATAGGAGGGAAAGTCTTTCTTTAGATGATTCTTACTCTTCTCCTGACATACAGAACTTATAAAGCAGCTTTAACACTGCTTAAGTACTGATAGTCAGTATTCTATCACGTGGCATGAGAAACTAAAGAAAGAAAACAAAGTTAGCCACTTACTATATGTGTACATAGGCACAAGCATGTTAGCAAAATAGAAAAGAAATGCTCATGAGAATAACAGTCCTCATTTCTGTGACTTGTCACAAGGTCATAGCTGATATTTATAGCTACCTTCTTCTAGCACCCATTCTGTATTCCCACGTCCATCAGCAGCCCCTCGGAGGGTCTTGGATCTTAGTACCCTACTCGGTAGCCTATACCTCCAGTTCCGAAGGATCTGAGCTATTTGTCATCTGCCCTGCACTGAGTTGTGGAAATTTCTTGCTGACCCCGGTAACGGGACACAGTGTCACTAGGAGGTCCCCAAAGCAGTCTGCCATCCAGACCGCCTGCTGTTTGCCTCTTGTAGTCCAGTCTCTCGCTGGTCATCTGCATCACTCATTCCTGCCAGCGCTGTACCTCCTTTTTAGCCTGTTGACTCTGGAGCAAGAGGAACCCAAAATGCCGAGGAGGAAGGCTTCCAGTTCAGTAGCATCTTTGCTGTGTCTCCGAATAGACGCCCTTTCACCATCCAGAGCTAGGATTTCTAAGCCAGGAGAACATAAAGCAGTGGGAAAAGAAGCAGCACTTCTGCTGGTGGGTCACTAGGGGTAATAGTGAGTGGCACTGTTCCCATTTCCACACCTCGATTCCTGGACTCCTGAATCCGGGATTATGGAGAAACGGCTCTATGGATCGGAGGATGATTCAGAGCACATAGAGCCTTCGGGAGAAGCTAACCCGGTCCTGCAAGGTGTTTCTACCTCAACACCCTCAGAAAGCCGCTCCACTGTTCTATCAATCCAGCTGTTTCTGCTTGGTAGGAAAAATGGCAAGAGCAGTGGGTTCCTGGAGCATGAGCCCACTGCCACACTTCTTTGGAAGTGAAGTATGTTCTTTGGTCAGAAGCAATGCTGTGTGAAATGATACAGTAGCTACTGAGCATTCAGTAGGGCCCAGGAGGGCAGTTCTGGCAGAAGAATTAGGTGCAAGCGAGGCAAATCCATACCCAGAATAAATGTCTATTCCATTAAGGACAAAGCCTTGCCCCTTCTATGATGGAAATGATCCAATACAATCAACCTGCTGCCAGGTCACAGGCTCTTCACCCCGGGAGGGCTTCCATCCCAGGGACTCACTGTTGGTCTCTGTTGCTGGCAAACTGAGCACTTGGCAGTCCACATGGCTGAGCCCATGCATAAGCTCCCTCCCTGCCACAATGGCCACTTTGTACCTCATCCTCTTGGGCAAAAACAGAGGTGTTTGAGGAAAGAGGTTGATAGCTCTTCACAGACTGAGTCACCCTATCCACTTCATCATCAAAGTCCTCTTCTGCTGAGCTCACTTTTTGGTGAGCATCTGTGTAGGACACAAATATCTTCACATCCTTCACCTATGCGGAAATGTCTGTCCACACACCTCTTCCCCAAATATCTTTGTCACCAAATTTTTAGTATGTTTCTTCCTAATCCTTGACTATCGAGCTAGACCTGTGACTGAACTCCATGTTCACACATCCAGCCACGTTTTCTTCTAAGCAACGGCCAGGTGCACGGCCTGGAGTTCTGACAGATTTCTCTTCACCCCTGTGCTTCAGTAATGTCCCCCAAAAGGGCTGTAGTGCTGCAGCTGTCCACGTTTGGGTGGAGCCTGCATAACATGCAAATGCAGAACCAACTGTAAACCAGAGCCTAGATGTCCCTTTCTCTTTCAACTGGCCATAGGGTATACTCTGTGAGACTAGAGGTGCATGCCAGAGAAAGAAAGCAACATGTCAGGAGGAAGGTCTTTTGGACTTTTAGCTAAGATACCACGGACTTCTGGGCCACTTCTTCATGTGACTTATCCATGTTTTACTTGTCCTCTGGCCAGGTCACATGTATACCACTGCTATTTGACAATAGGTTATTACTGGGCGCATGTGACTTTACGATTCAGTGGACCAGGTACAACTGTTTCAGGCTGAGCAGCTCGGTTCCCATTGGTAGCTTGGTGTCCCACGGTCAAGCACTCAGTTTCCACCACCGCCCAGTAGCAAACCAGGAGCTGTTTGTCAAAGGGAGAGTAGCTGTTTCAGATGAAGGTAGATCTCTGCTCCAAAACCCTAACACTTCCGCTGCGGTTCACACGTGGGGACCTTTCAGAGGTTCCAAACAACAGCCTGGTCTACTGCTGGCATCCCAAGGACCACTGGATCTGCTGGGTAATGTGGCCCACTTAGCAGAACAGCCTGCAGGTGATATTCTCTTGTTTTGAGCCACAACACTAGCAGCTTTCTGAGACAGTTGGTAGACGGAAGTAACACAACCAAGTGAAGAATGTGTTGCCGCCAAAATCTGAATAAGCACACAAAGGATTTTGCCTCTTTCTTCTCTGTAGAGGAGACAGCTGTAACAACTTATCCTTTGCCTTAGAAGAGATACCTTTGTATACCTACACCACTGGACTCCTAGAAATTTCCCTGGGGTAGAAAGCCCCAGGGAAATTTATCTGCATTTATTTATTTTATCTGCATTTATTTCCCATCATCTGACTGACACTCAAGTGCTTTACCAGCGTGTCCGAAGTGTTTGCCACCCTTTGCTTACTTGGCCCATTCAACATAATATAAGCAAAGCACTGAACCAGTATGATACCTCGTAGAAGAGAATGACAAGCAAGCTCCTGCAGATTAGATTTATGTTCCCTCTGCCATAATCCCACACTCTTAGAACCTGTTTCCCCAGATTTTGTTCCCCAGAACTCTTTTGGTAAGAATTAGAAAACTTGGGAGTGTAGTGTCCCTCCTCACAGCTCGTGTTCCCTACCCCTAGGAGCCTTCTCAGATTTAAGCCTGATTATAGGCCTAGAGGCAAAGTGAGTGGTCAGCACAGGCTTTGAGGGCAGGAGTGTGCTCTGCTAGGTTACTACATCAGGGGAAGTCTTTACTGCTTCCATATGCACCATACAATTAGCTTCCTCAGGCAAAGGTGGACGGACCAGCACAACAGGCTGGGGTAGGGATTTCTCAGACACTGACGGTGGGGAAGTCACTTCCTCTGGCACAATAATCTCATCAGAATTGGAGAGTTTAATGTGAGCAGACTCATCAGTTCCTCCCAAACATCTCTACTCCAATTTATAAAATCTTTTCCAGACAGTACCCTCACTTTAACTGCAGATACCTTTAGAGCCTGAGTATTAAATTTTTGCTATAATCAGTCAGTCAGACAAGGAGGGCTTGCATTTGGTGTTCTGCATGACTGCAAGAGAGAAAATTCTCCTTCAGGATACACTTTTAGGTTGTTTATGCATGTTGAGAACAGGGAAACCGAATCTTTGAGCTCATTCTTTTCCTTTACTACTTTGTCCAGAGTTACTAAGAGCAATTAGCCATCATCATTATATTTCTCAGTCTTCCAAAATTGCTCAAAAGTCTCTGAAGAGTCACTAAACTCCTTTTCCCTCACAATTGGTGAATGAGGATAATCAAATGCATTTACATTGTGTATTACTTTAGATAGTTTACACCGTGGGCTGTCACTGCAGATACCTTTAGAGCCTGAGTATCTTATAGATATGCAGATATGCAGATAAATGCAGATAAAGATAGTATAGAAGCCTGAGTACTTCTATATTACCAGAAGTAGAGACTATAGCAACTCTGGGTCTCATCAGGAACCACTACCTGATTAGAGAACTTCATCTCTACCGTTCTTTTTCTCTAGAAACACACCTTTCTCTACCAATATCTGCATTTATTAAGGTTCCTTAAAGTGAGGATCTGCTTCTTGTCTGGTCAGCGGCAACCTTAGGAACACAAATCCTACTGTAAGTTGCTCAAGCAAAAGATCTAGATTGAATGCTCCTCATGAGACTCTAATGCCCCAGAATCTCCTATGGGGCTGAAGACCTCTGGGGGAGGGGCTGCAAATACAGGCTCACATTAGCGGGAAGGGTTGATGGCATCGGAACAAATCTGTTGCTTGCAGACTCGTATCAAAACCCTATCTGTGAGTGCCAAGTGATAAGCTCAGTCTGACGGCAGGCTCTAAGTCAGAATCAACACTTATTTTAGTCTGTGAATAGCCTGCCCATTATTATTTTTTTAATTGAAATCTTTGTTGGTACATTACACATACACATCATGATTGCACTCAACAATGAGAATTTGTACCAGTATATGACACAACAATTCTCATTTTTTCCCATAGCCTTACCTACCCTACCACCCCACCCCCTATATACATAAACTTTGTTTCCTTTCTTTTTTGTTAGCCTGCCTATTATTTACCTCTTTATCTACATTTCTTTCCCATATGCACAACTTTCTCAGTCATAGTCCCACAACTCAACTCTAGCCAAAATGAGTAGAAGACAAATGTCACTTGGGAGCTTCTTTGAAAAGGACGAGAGACCTAAACATGAAAGGACAGAAGCCTTTAAGTCAGCCAACAAAAAGAAAGTTGCATTTAAAAGAAAATACCAAGGATCATCCTTAAATTATGAGTTCATTCCAGGTGATTCACATTTTTCAAACCCTGTGTTTAATAGGTGATGATTGACTATGCAATGAAGCCAGGAGACCTTCAAAATTACCTTGTCACATGGAAACGAAGCATCCTACAGTCAAAGACGCACCTTTGGAGATTTTTAAAGAAGCATGAACATGCTTACTGAAAGCCAGTCAAATGTGTCTACACCGAGAGCATCATTTTTAGGGGCTAACCACACTGCTAGTGCTAAGACACCCTTTACTATTGGTAAAGAGTTCATCTTGATTGTTAAGAACATTTGACTTGGACTTTTAGGAGAGGCTATAGCACTATAATTAGAGAAACGGGAGAACTAGCAGGGGATATTGAGACATATTTGTTAGGAGAGGATTAATGACTCATATGATACCCGATCCAAGTTGATGATCCTACCAGTCATGACAAGGCAACAATGCTGGGTTTTGTACAACACATTTTTCAGGAATATGTGCATGAGGATATGTCCTGTGCAGTTTTGTTGCCAAGCAACACCATAGCTGCAGACTTATTCATCTCTGAGTGACTGCATGTCAGGAAATTTGAACTAGTCACTTTGTGTCAGTATTTGCATGTATAGAGTATGACTGGATGACTTTCTTAGTTTCACTGCTCAGAGTCACAAACAGGCTGCCCCTGAGGATGAGTCTATGCACTATGTCACCAACAGAGAAAATGCTGGCTGACCAGAAATGTGTCGTGAGCTTAACAACATTGCTCAGGACTGATTACAATTATTAGCTACACACAAGTACATTCCTGTCACTCGGTCTATGTGAGAATTCCTTGAGGAGATAGACACAGAACATACACATCTTCCTTTGTATACAGAAATGAGATGCCTTTCTAAAGGCAGCTCCCAGGCCAGAGTTTCTTAGTTACAAGAGTTGCTGCAGAAGCTGCTTTGAGAGGAATGGTCAGCACTGGTCGCACATTTCAGTGATACAGACTGGCTTGCAAAACTTGCTTACGCATGTGACCTCTTCAACTCATTCAACAGACTCAAGCTGTCGTTTCAGGGGCGAAGGACCACTGTGCATAAGTTGGAAGATAAAGTGGTTGCAAAAAGCCACAGAGGAATTGTGGAGGTGAAAAACGAACATGTTTTAAACATGAGCAGAGATTCTGAAAGAGGGTGAGCCAGGTCCTTCTTTGTCCCTACTGGGGCATGATCTCCCACCTCAGCTTTCAAGAGTCTGAACATTACTTCCCAATCACAAAAGACTCCAAAACAGGGAAGGGATGATCCATGACTTGTTTGTGGATAAGGCAGATAAATAGACTCTATGCTAGAAGAAGATCAAAGTCTTGAGATTGCAAATGACAATGGCCTTAAAACTATGTTTGAGACAACCTCAGATCTCCATGTATTCTGAATTAAAAGCAAGGTAGAGTATCTTGAGATTGTCTTAAAACATTGAAAGTCCTGATTCCATTCCCAATACCTCATTTTGGGGAAGCAGGGATTTTTTTTTTTTAACCATGACAACAACCAAAATGAGATCATGGAGTAGAGTAGACACAAACACCACTTTAGAAGTCACTTCAGGGGCTGGTTCTGACGCCTGCCTTATAAGCACAAGGTCCCAAATTAGATCCCTGGTAACCATATACAACAATGCTGGGTGTGGTGGCTCATGCCCACCAGCAGCACTTGGGAGGCAGAGGCAGCAGGATTGCTGTGAGTTTGAGGCTCGCCTGGGCTACATAGTAAGCTCAGGGTCAGCCTGAACTACAAAGCAAGACCCTGTCTCCAAAAAACCAGAAAAGAAGTCACTTCAACACCCTGCATGGGACCATCAAATTGCAGGATGACAAGTTCAGAGTTTCCACCAATTCTGCATTATGATAACTAATAATTAATTCACTATGTAGTACATAGAAATAGCAGAAGTAAAGGTCACAAGAAGTGTAATGAGCTTGAACCATCCTAAAACCATCACCATCTTTAATTTGGGGAAAAAATTTTCTTCCACAAAACCAGTATCTTGTGCCCAAAGTGTCAAGGACTCCTACTCTGAAGAAACAGAATAAAATACATGTATGTGTGGATTTAGTCAAAAGAACATATGTATCTGTGCAAGGTGGCTTTTTAGGCTCACGGGGTCAGAGGTAAATGAGCCAAAAATGATTATTTCCATGCTGGGAGCTGGGAACCCAGTAGCTGCTCAGTCTAAAAAGCCTGAACCTTCAGAACAAGAGGGATCAGGGATGTGGCCCCTGGCTGAGCCCAAAGGCCTGGAAGCTCCCTCAAGAGCTAATGAGTCTGTGTTAAGAGACTACAGAAGCTGGAACCCAGCAGCCACCAGCGATGGCAGTAGCAATGGATGAGCTCACTCAGAAGGACAGAACTTTGCACCCCTGGGCTGACTCCTCATCTTTGCCCCCTCACCCCAGCCAGGCTGCAGCTCTACAGATCGCGGCACCCACGCGGTTGTCACTCCACCTCAGTCGGCTGGCCTGCATGCCAGTCACCCCTGAAAACACTCACAGACACACCCGGAAGCATGCTTTACTAATCAGCAAGGCAGTTCATAATCCAGCCAAACTGACTTCCTAAATAATCACATGTGCTATCTGGCTTAGGTTTCAGAAGGGTGAAATGAATCAGTCCACTGAGGTGTGATAGCATTTTACAGACATGGAGACTGAGGCTCATTAAACCTCCGTTCCTTGCCTATAGCAGGTTCTCTGGCTTTTTACGATGGATGCACAGAACCACAAGAGGCCTCCTAAAATCTACCCTTCAGGAAAGAAATTGCAGAAGGCTAAGGAGGAAATGGGTTCTTGTTTTCTTTCAAATCCCACATCTTATATATAAATTACCTGGTGAATTCATGGATGGAAAATTCTATATGGTTAGATAAATGTAAGAAAAGTAGGTAGGCACTGGAGCAGGAAAGATAGAAAAGGAAAGAATATGAATAAAGAAAAATATGAAACAGAAAGCTCGTGGGGCATCTCGCAGGTGACTCAGACCGCAGGTTTCAGCTCCCTGCTGTGCCGGGAGAGTGTAATCGCTCTCCACTTACACCTCCAGACTCTTGTGAAGGTCACGGAGACAGAATAGACGGAAGGTCCTGTCTATTATCCTGTCTCTCTTAGAGCGGGGCTCCCTAAAGACTGTGCATTTAGGGGGAGGCAAGTAGCACAGCCCCAGGGGTCCCACAGAAGAAGAACACTGACCCTGCGGAGGGGGTGGGCCACCCCAGGAATGTCCGCCTCAGGACCGAGGCAGGCTGGAGCCCAGAGTGCAGTGGGGGACATTCTGCTAAGAGCCAATGGCAAGCCCAAGGGTCAGGCCCCGGTTAGGGGTCCTGGGGACACACGGACAGTTCTCCATTGTTCCTCGGGAAGTCCACCTTCTCTTCCTCATGGGGCTTGTCAGAGCAAGAAGCCGGGCAGCTCTCCTCGTGCAGGAAACCACAGGCCGGCTGCCTCACCTTCCCCAGCTGTCTCCCTCTCTGTGCCTGGGGTGGCCTAGGCCGCGTCCCTGACCCTGTGCACTCCCCTGGTTCAACACAGGCTCCACGGACCTCATGACCAGCCTGTCCCAGTCCTCTCTGAATGGCCTCTGCTTCCTCTCCAGCCGCCCCCCTTTGTAGTCACCTGAGACCTGGATTCTGTGATCTCAGGATAGGGGTCAGAGGCTGACTTCTCAGGGGAACAATCTGCCAGTAGGGGGCAGTTGGCTGAGTATCTCTTCTTTTCTTTTCTTTTTTTTGAGACAGGGTCTCACTTTGTGGTTCAGGCTGGCCCTGAGCTCAGCCTCCAACTCACATCACAGCAATTCTCCTGCCTCTGCCTCCCAAGTGCTGGGATTACAGGCGTGAGCCACCATGCCCGGCACTGTAGTATGTGGTACTGGTTGCTGCTGGGCGTGAGTCTCCACGCCCAGGATTGTTATATGGTTACTGGGGACTGAACCTGGGTCCTTGCGCTTGCAAGACAGGGGCCAGAACCACTGAGCTATATCCCCAGCCCTATCTCTTCTTTTCTTAACGCCCATGTCTCTGAGGGAATGGCCATCAGCCGTCCTGATCTACCTCATGATGCCAGGTGTCCAGCGGGAGGCCTGGATTAGGGTCTGCACAGCACAGCGTCATCCATCTAGAGCAACCCTGGTTTTCTCGGCCTGGTGG
>PVIR01001204.1:0-123376 GCA_004026965.1 Petromus typicus | reverse complement strand
TTTCTCTTCTTTAATTAATAAGTCATTTGTATGATAATACTTTGAGATCCAGGTTTTAGCGTGCAGGGTCTATCCTGGCCCATATCAATGCTGCATCACTGGCTAAAGAACTCCTACTCTCTCCCCATGCTGCCTATACACTAAGAATCTTTTTCTCTTCAAACTGTACTTGCAGCTTTATAAGTCCTTGTGCCCAGTACAGTCCACTGTGAGCACCAGCCCTGCCGCCTCGGAAGGGAGCCGTGGACTCTGAGAGCAGGTGGTCACCATGCTCTGGAAATGCTAGACAATCGTAATTGTGAAGTAAAAGTACTACTCCGGTGACAGTTCAGTTTCAATTCTGTAATTTTGGGTTAGTCATAGGTTGTGTTTCCATAACTTACCACACTTCTTTTTTCAAAATAGCTTTGTTTTGGAAGGAAAAAAAAAAAAAAACCCAACACCATGTACATATCTATTTTTAATCCCTTCATAATTATTTTCTATCCTGTTTGCCTTCTTTCTCTTCCCTCTTGTTTTGTATTCTGTTATTTTCTCTTTCTAACCCCTTTTCATTAAAAAATTACTCAAAAACTTATATCTGAACTTTCAGTGTTTTCAATTTACCTTTTATATTGATTAGCTTGTACATTTTTCTTCTAGTTGATCTATCTCTTCTGCTCTTCTGTGTAGGTTGAGAGCTTTATAAAGTAGGAAGCAACTTTTACTAACAGTAAATGGCACTCAAGGTTCAACTCGTTACATAACAAAACACTTGATTCTAGAAAGTGCTTGTTTTGTAAGATGTTACAATGTTTTAACCACCATTTTTAAGCCTATTTGTTTCAGTAGGACTCTGGGTATTTTAAAATATATTATTCTTTAACCACACCCTTTCTCTTTTCATAAAGCTGAAATATGGGAAGCACTTTTTTCTTGGTAGTTTCTAACCACACTTTTGCATTGTGGTTTTCTGCAAGTAGCTGCTGATAATCAACTGAGAAATGCTGCTATGTACAAAAGTCATGTTTGTCAAAGGGAAACGAGTGAAAGAACATTTCAGAAAATGTATACTCACCCCTCCCAATGCTGTGATGGCAAGAAAAGTGCATAGATTTTCTTACTTGTCCCGCAAGTAGCCATTTGGTTGTTCAGGGATCATAATTATGATCCTTTTGCAATTTAAATAGAGGAAATACTTTAATTTTTCACCTCAATGTAATTTAATCATTTAAAAAAATCCCACAAAATCCCTTAGCAACACTTGTCCAAATATTTTACAACTAAAAAAAAATAATAATAACTATAGTTGATGATAGATATTAGACTGGGAGATGTGATGTTGTTGATTGACAGGATTTTAATTCTCTGAGCCAAAGTTAGGATGAAAGTAACGCATAGGCAAGAAAGAAAGCCTTTCCTAGTGGCAAAGCACAGAACTCCTTGTAAGTCTTCCAGGGGCAGGGAAGAAAGAGCCAAAGGAGACGGGTTCTTTCCGAGGGCTGTCTTTGACCCAGCACCTACCAAGTTCTTTGTCTAGACAAGGATGTGTTTTCTTCTAAATGTTAAGCTAATCTCCCCTGAGGCTACAGATTCAGGCAAACTGTACAGGATAAATGATATTTTGGGAGAATAGATTGCTTGAAGATCAGTTTTGAAGTCTGTTTCATATTAACCAAGAGTTTTCTAAACTTAGTTGGCCCTGGAAATTATCCTTCTTACTGGGTAAGCTAAACAAAACAAAACACGAGTTTCTTTTTTTAAATCCAGTGGCACTTATGTTCTGTAGAATTTGCTTAAAAAATTTAAATTTAGTGGTTCTATATTGAAAACTAAGGCCGAAGCCAGATAACTTTTGAAGGCTCCTTAAATCCTTGTAGCAATAAGGTTATGTTAACAAGATCTTGATTGTGACATTAAATATTATAAAAATGCATAGATATATATCTGCTGCATGTAAAAATGAGCGCATTGTTTATTAATATATGCAGAATTTTGAAGGGAATTAAGTTAGGCTGGGTGTGTGATCGCAGCACTCAGCAGGCCGAGGCAAAAACATTACCATGGTTCAAGGCCGTCCTCAAAAGAAAAACAAAACCAAACGATAAAACACCATAAATGAGTGCTATTTAGAGGACATTTTATGCGATGTGAAAAATAACATCATTTTAAATTAAAAACTTAATATTTGTTTGTACTCAAAATATTTATTAAGTTTTCATTCAGATGTTTTGGTCATAATTTAAAAAAAATTCTCTGTCGTCCTTTGAAATTAAACAACAAGAAAAAGTCAATATTTGGAGAGTTTTTGATATCTAGTCTTTTATCTTTGAAACTGATGACACTGTTCAGATGAAGCTTGAGCAAATATTGTGATTTTTAAAAATCATGGAATGCTAATGGGGTTTATTTGTGCAATCAAAATACTGAAGAAAATGGTAAAACCATAAATCACACATAGTAAATGAAAATATGTAAAATTTCATTTCAGTGTTTCTTTAAAAATATTAATTTTTTCATCAATTCTTATTTCTTGAACTAAACCAACCTGGGGCAGAAACAATGTTATAATACTCATCACTCACAGAAATAATCTGTTTTCTGTCATCTTCTTTAGAGTTACAACTCTCGTATTCCTCTCAGACAATGCTGAGCATCCCCAGGATGTGGTCTCCAGTGTGACTATGGACGACCGCGAGGGATATCCTATTTTCCTCTTCTTCGGCTCGTCATGGCAAAAGCACCCAAAGTGGCAGTTATGTCACCGTGTTCTTGGAGGCACCAGTGTCGATGCTGGTAGTGTCATCACACTCAGTGTTGCTTTGTCAGAGGGGAATGAATAACTGAAGTATCAAGCTGCTGTTCCAAAATCACTCTATTTGTCAGCTTTTCATCCTTGTCAACAAATACCTAAGAAAAACAGTCCAAAAGAGGAAAGATTTATTTTACCTCACAGTGTGTGATCAGTCTGTTCCACTGGTGGGGGCCTCAGGTGAGGCAGAAATATTCCGGTAGAAGGGCATGGTCTAGTGAAGCTGCTCACCTAGGGGCAGCCGGGAAGCACAGAAAGGGAGACAAAGCAGAGAGGAAAAGACTGGGGGAGACATGGTCCCCAGGGCCATGTTCTTGGAACCTACTTCCTTCAGCCAGGCCCCACCTCCTAAGTCTTCATGACATCCCAATAATACCCTTAAATCGTGAATCCACCAGAAGATCCACCCACGGATGACCTTAGAGGCCTTAGGACCCAATCGCTTTCAAAAACACATGAACTTCTGGGGAACAGTTAGATCTAAAACATAACAGACATCTACACGGATAATGAGGCCAATACACACTCTAAATGGCCCATGGAGATTTGGAGATATAAAGTTACCTCTTCTTTTTAGTTTTCGTCTTCCACAGTGTTCAGGATTCTAAGGAGCTGAGTCTGAAGAAACTTGTTAGTAACTACAATTGTCTGACTGACCTTTTTTTTTTTACCTGCCTTTGAGACAAACTCTTTGCTCTAGTCTTCTCACCTCTCAAAAAATAACTCCATACAATTTCTATTCTGCAAGTTTTGAAGATATACCAAGAAAGCAAGTATTTACAAAATATATTTTAAAATACATAGCAAACCTATAGGAGGACAAGGCATATCCAGGGGCTAACAGTTAAGGAAGAGATATTAAATGACTCTTTAGAGCCAATAGAGTATGTGTCATTTAACTTCAAAAATTATAATTATTTCTATCTAATCATTGAAATCCTATGGACATTTTTAAACTTAATGGTCTTGATTTCTCTTGATGATCTTTCGTTTCTAGTGACTAGAACATTTATTTATTCAATAACATGCTGATATCATATAATCCTATATCTGGTAGAATGTGTATCTGTAAGAATTTTTAGCATTATGAAACATTCCTTATAACCCAATCTTGACCAATCTATTCTTAGTTGAATATAGTGGAAATCAGATATTTGAGGATTCATTGTAAAAAAAAATATTAAAAATGTTAATATTCTTGCTTGAAAATTACTGAGACACACCAAATAGATGGAGATTTTGGAGCAAGGAGGTGTGAAAGAGAAGTGATTTCAGTGTTGTTACAGCTTCGTGTTTCTTTGATTTTCACTGTTATCTCCTTCTCTTGTGCATGTTAATTTTTTCTTTCTTGCTGCTGTTGACGTGTGTCTATGTGGTAGAAAACATGGTTGCCAGGAGCTCTTGAGATTTACATATGACCACTTTAGTTATCTGGGACTCTTTCAGTTCTATTTTTAAGTAACATGATAAACATAGCATTGGCCTAGCTTGAGAGCCCTTAGAGCTAGTAGGGCTGAATGGTAGCACTCCCAAAAGGTGCTGAAGTCCTAACCCTGAATACCTGTCAATGTAAACTTGCTTAGAAATAGAGTCTCTGGACGTTATCAGCTTTAAATGAATTTAGTGGGGTGGGCCCTAGTTCAGTTAGACTGATCTCCCTATACAAAGGGCACGAAGAGAGCTACAAAGGGAGAACATTTTGTGAATAAAAACAGAGCAGAATGATGTATTTACAAGCTAAAGAATGCCAAAAATTATCAGCAGACAACTACAGACTGGAAAAGAAGCCCTGAACAAATTCTCCCTCATGTTCTTCAGGAGGAACCAACTCAGTTGATAGCATTATCTCAAAATTCCAGCTTCCAGAACTGTGAGACAATACATTTTTGTTGTATAAACCACCCAGTTTGTGATGCGTTGTTACAGTAATCCTAGCAAATCAATAAAAAACTATTTACTGGTGGTTTGTGGTTGAGATTATGTAATACTGTGGAGACCGTATAATTGGGTGGCAGCTGATGCTTAGAAATGGGTACTGAATTTTGTCTGAATGTCAGACAGTTATTTTGCTGTAGATTTCTCAGCATAATTTATTGTAATTTGAAGCTCAGCTTGGATCAGTAAACTTGAAAATTCTCACTGTGAAGATCTTTTATTGAATAAATTAGTCAAAGAATTGAGTGAATAATGAAGAACAGCCTAAAAAGTAATTTGCAGATACTACTTATGTAATTGGCATCTATACTTCAGTGCACAAGTTTCTGTAATTGTGGGGAAAGTGATCAGTCGGTCTTGTTCCAGGGCAGACTGACATCTGGAGCAGAGCAGGATCGAAGGGAGTGAACTAGCAGAGTTTAAGAGTCTGCTGGAAAGAGGAGGATGGTCAGTAAAATTTTGTGCTCCTGTCTTAAAAGTGCCAACCGCTCTGATTATTGAATGGCTTACTTTCTTTTGTATTTATTTGTGGTAGTTTCTATTTCAGTGTAGTCTTTTCTTTTTTTTTTGAGACAGGGTCTTGCTTTTGTAGTTCAGGCTGGCCCTGAGCTCAGCCTTGAACTCACAGCAATCCTCCTGCCTCTGACTCCTGAGTGTTGGGAATACAGGCGTGAACCACCATGCCCGGCCCTGTGGTGTGTGGTTCTGATTGCTGGTGGGCGTGAGTCTCCATGCCTGGCATTGCCATATGTGGTTAGCGAGGATTGAACCCGAGCCCTTGCACTTGCAAGGCAGGCCCTGGAACCACTGAGCAAAATCCCTGGCCCTTGAGATATTTTCTTTTTACTCATGCTAGCTTCTCACCTTTCTCAATGTATTCTCCACTATCAGTGCTGTTATTCACAAGTTGTGAGTAACAGCACTGATCATTCACAATGTGTTCTCCATTATCAGTGCTGTTATTCAAGGTTGTGTCTTTTTCTGTTATGTTTTTAATCCCAGCACAAGGTCCTGAGCAGTCTATGTCAGGGACCAGGCAAGCTACAACTCTCAGGCCAACATCAATTCATCTCCCAGTGTTAGAAATGCACTTTTTGGGAAAACAGCCACATCTGTCATTTACTTATTGTCTGTGGCTGTTTTCATGCTGTACCAGGAGGGCTGATCCATTGTGACAGTGCAAAGAAATAGGTGCAACTGGAGATCATCACGTTGAATGAAATAAGCCAGACTCAAAAAAATGTCACATGGGACCCACAGAGCCTAAAATGTTTGCTAACTACACTTTTACAGAAAAGATTTTTCAACCTCTGATATAGATACCTGTGGGGAAAAAAGTTGCGTCTTTATTTTTAAATTAAAATGATCAGATACAGAGTTTAAAATCTAGAGTAGTACAAAATTGCCATATTACTAACAAGATAGACTCCACTTTTTGCGAAGGACCATATGATTTAAAATGTTTTATCCAGCTCACTTTAAAAAATCGTAATTGTCACTAGTAGTTCTAATTTCTTTTTTTTTTTTCCTATTAAAATGGTTACAGAACTAAAAACTAGAGGGAGTACGTGAAGGTGTCATGGGTTTTTGGCCTCATATGTTTTGCAGCCAAGCAGACGTTTGTGCTTGGGCAGTGTGTTAATTTCTTTACAGGAAATCGCCAAGGGCCCACACCAGGAAACCCAGTACCTTACTATTTGTTACATTTTATGAGTTCATATTAGTTTTACGGAATAGTGGGTTTCAACTTGACATATTTGCACATGAACACAACTTGTAGTTGAGCATTTTTACCCCCCGACACTCTTCTCTTTCCTTTTCTTCCCTCTCCTCCACGCTGGTGTCCGGTAGACTTCCTCCGACTTTCATGCCACATCACGTAGCCATCCCCACTCCGCACGAGAAAGCATGAGGCTTTTTTCTGAGTCTGGCTGATGTCACTCAACACGATGATTTCCAGTTCCATCTATTTCTTTGCAAATGACATGATTTTGTTCTTCTTTGTGGCTGTTAGTAATGGGTGTGTGTGTGTGTGTGTGTGTGTGTGTGTGTGTGTGTGTGTCTGTGTGTGTGTGTGTGTGTGTGTGTGTGTGTGTCTGTGTGTGTGTGTCTGTGTGTGTGTCTGTGTGTGTGTGTCTGTGTGTGTGTATGTGTATCACATTTTCATTACCATTCATTTGTCAGTTGACAGATATTTAGGCTATTTCCATAGCCTGGTTATTGAGAACTAGGTCACAGTAAGTGGGTATAGAGTATCTCTGTGACATATTGACTTTAATTCTTTTTTGGTATATACTAAGGATAAGACCAGCATATTCTTGTTGCTTAGCTGACTAGTTAACTGACTTGAAAGAACAGAAATAATAAGAAAAGATACTACTGTTTAGAAATGAGTTTTTAAAAATATTGTAATAAGGTGGCTTAACAGAATCAGTGAATCTCATTGAGCTTTATGATCATTTCTGTATTTTATAAGGCTATGAAGATTAGATGAGATGGTTTACTTACAGTGGTTCTCTAGGTTCATATTTTAACACATTCTGACACATTCTAGCCACATAGGTCATTAATTAAATAAACATTTGTCACTTACTGTATAAATTTGGATTCTCCAGAAAAATCAAACCAGTAGGAGGTTTGTATTTTTTGTGTAGATGTATTAAAAAACTGTGGAGGCTGAAAAGTCTCAAGATCTATAGTGAAATAACTAGAGACCAGGAAGGCTGGTAGGTAGTTCCTGCCCAAACCTAGGGACTTGACAATGAGGAGAGCTGATCATCAAACATTCAATGTAAGTCCAAAGTCTGAGAACCCAGAGAATGAAACAGGCAAGTCCCAGTTGGAGTCAGAGTTTGAAGGCAGAAGACTGACGCCCCACCTAAGGAGAGCTGAGAAAGTGAATACTGTCTTGTATATTCAAGTCTTTAGAAGATTCAGCAAAGTCCACACACATTATTGGAGACAATACTCTTTAATTTAGTTTGGAAATTTAGATGTCAATATGAGCTTGGTGAAGTCATGCAAGTGTGTAATCTCAGCACTCAGACTGAAGTAGGAGGATCACCGAGAATTTCAGGCCAGCCTGGACTACATAGTGTAACTCTGTGTCAAAACATAAGAAAAAAAGTCAAAGTCAACATGATCCTGAAAAGTTCTCAGAGACATAACTCTGAATACTGTATAGCCAAATATCTGGGGACCCATTCAAGTTGACACATAACATTAGCCATTACAAATCTACCCTTTAGGAATCTCCTTAAACCATTCTTAATCTCCAAATAAAGATAATAACCAGGTAATACATTCACTTGCCATGAAATGCTATCCTGCATCTATCAGAAGTATACTTATTCCTTGCTCAGAAGAGAGCACACAGTTCTTGAGTGGTGCTAACTTTTTCCCTTGATAGCCCCTAAGTTAGACAATATGATGCGGAAGTAATAATAATTAAATACTGTGACATAAAGTCAACCCATCATATGTTGCATCATAAATAAGAAAAGGAGGAAAACAGATATTTACTTATTATATACATAAATACAGGAAGATATATTTATACAGGTACAAGTACAAACACTCATGTAACCAAATAGAAAGGAAATATTCCCGACAGCTACAGTCCTTGTTTCTGTAGCATGGGCATAGCTGGTATTTATAACTGCTGAATTCTCCTATTCCCTTAAGAAAGCACTTCAGCTGGATGTGGTTCTTTACTTGGTGGAATGATGCAAGCTCTCTTCCTGAAAGTTCTGGGCCATTAGTAGTCCTATCCACATCAGACTGTGATTTTCCATTGACCTTAATCATAGAGTGTGATACAGAGGCTTGAGTGTCCGAGGAGGTCATGTGGCAACGTTAACTTCTAGTCCAGTGGAATCATTGCGATGTCACCTGATGGAAACATTGGTCTTTTCAGAGCTAAGACCTTTAGGGCAGAGGAACATAAGATTGTGGGAACAAGAAGACAAAATTCCGGTAATATGTCACTAGAGATTATAGAGTAATGACGGTCCCACACCTGGGTATCTCGGTACTTGGGTCTTGTCTGTGGAACTGACGGAACCATACATTGGATGGGGATTGAGATTAGGTACAGCTTTCGGGAGAATGTTACCCCAGCCCAGCATGGGATTTCTCTTCAGCTGGCAGTGTAACTGATACTTCAAAAGGCCATTGAAGTGTTTCATTAAACCATTCACCTTGCGCTGATGAAGAATATATTGTGCAGCCCTATCTGTAAATTGGGTCTTCTTTTCTGTTGACAGGTTATAAGAAACTCCCCAGGAGTCTGTGGGTGCAGACTGGGAGAGGGAAGGGGGTGTGGCAGGAATCCAACACGCAGGCTTCGAGCTGTGTCTTCATGTAATTTACTTGTTTCTTTAGTGCCTATTCAGCCTCAGTCATATGTATTATATTATTAAACATTCCCTTATATTATATAAAAATTCCATTTATCGCCATGCATGCCAGCTTTTTGGCTTGTTGGATTAGATAACACTGTTTTGATGGGGAGCTCAGATAACCTGGGAATTTGGTACCCTACAGTGAAGTTCATTCTCTTTAAAGTCCAGTCCAAGCCAAGAGCTATTTCTCAGAAGAGGAATCATTATCTGAAGAATAAAGTCAAGGCTTTGCTTTGAAATCCAAAGGGCTTGTGCTGCAGTTCACATGGAGAGGCCTATAAAAGGCTTCAAACAACTTTTCTATCCACCACTGATAGTAAGCACCATTGGATGCGCAGAATCATATGTCCAAGAGGCAAAACAACCTAGTACCATAGACTAAACCTATAGCAAAGCCTGCTGTTGTTCTGAGGACAACTTAAAACTAATAGCTTTTGAAGTCATTTGGTAAATAGACTGAAAAATTCACTCAAAGAAGACAAGCACAAGGATCTGGGTTTGATTCCCTTGTAACCACATACAATACTGGGTATGGAGACTCACCCCAGCAGCAACCAGTACCACATACCACAGTGCCGGGCGTGGTGGCTCACGCCTGTAATCCCAGCACTCGGGAGGCAGAGGCAGGAGGATTGCTGTGATGTGAGTTGGAGGCTGAGCTCAGGGCCAGCCTGAACTACAAAGCAAGACCCTGTCGAGAGAGAGAGAGAGAGAGAGAGAGAGAGAGAGAGGGAGAGAGAGGAAAGAAAAGGAAAGAAGTGGAATAAAGAATAGTAAGGCAAAGTTAAAGGACAGAGAGAAATAGAAATGGGCTAGGACAGGTGAGCTATGTTAGATCAGGTGGTGTAGGAAGTCTTCCTTAAGAGGGTGATATGTAAGCAAATACTGTAACAGGCTAAAGTAGTAAACTATGCACATATCTGACAGAAAGACATTCTAGGCCAGAGGAATGTAACAGCAAAGGCCCTTGGAAGGCGATGATTTCTTCTGAGATCAGTAGTTAGAAAAACTGAAACAGAAGCAGTCATCAACAAGTTTCCCTCCCCTCCCTCTCTCCCTCCCTCCCGTCTCCCTTCCCCCTCCCCCCTTTGCTCTCTCTTTCATAGAATGAAAACTAGCGTCTTCACACGGAGTTACATCCCTAGCCTCCTTTAATTATTAACTTCGAGGCAGGGTCTCACTGACTTACTAAATTTCCCAAGGTGGGCGTGGACTTCTGATTTTCCTGCCTCAGCTCCCAGAGTCTGAGGTTACCGATGTGTACCACCCTGCCCCGCTCTATTATCACTTTCTAAAGGGGGAGGGGAGAGAGAAGCCAAGACTCATTGGTAGTAATTATTCTCAAATGTGAGTAGAAGTCAAATACTTGGTGCATATAAAACTAAGTTGCATGAACAACTTAGTTAACATTTGATCACAACAAAACTTGCATCAAATGTGAGCTTTTCTATCTATAAATGTTTAAACCATACCAGCTGACTAATACAGGGCAAATGGAAAGTTGAACCAAAGTGAACATTTACAGTTAAACTTTAGGAGGCAGCTGGAGATTGGGACTGGAAGGTCGGTCACCTTGCCTTGGAAATATGCTTGGAATTTGTTGCAGCTGCTGAAAGTAGGAGGGCCCGAGGGGCGCGCTGTGGAATGACAGCTGTTCTGCAAGGATGAAACTGGGTAGCTCCTCTTCATAATCAGGTTCTTCCTACAGCAGTGTTTCTTTTTCTTGTATTGTGCTGCCTTGCCTGTTCCTTTCAGAGAAGCCTACCACAAGTTGTTTGGATATTGCTCATATAGGAATTCTCAGTCTCCTCTGTGCATTTGGGGAACTTTTCTGGGACAAAGAAGAAGCCCAGACCGCATCTTCATGTGTGTGACTCAAGGAGTTTCAGAAAACTTTCCTTGAGGTTGTGGTGTCCAGCAACAGTCAGGGACTACCGAAATAGATGCTCACCCTGGTGAAGGACTTCACTGTGAACTATTTATGCTCCCCGAACCAACACTGACTGAAAACTTTGGTGCTTATTAAATTATTTGAAAGCTGCATATTTCAAAGAAATTGAGTTCTTCAGTGGGAAGGTCCCCATTATGTTGTGATTCATCCATTAGGGAGAAATGCTGTATTTTCTGCACTGCTGTAGAAGTTAACCATTCATTTATATGGACAATTTCCTGAGTTTCAGTTCTTGAACTTCATGACTAAGCTGTGAGATAATGATGGCCTTGCACAGGTAAATGCTGCAGAACAACGTGTTTCCTGAGGAAGAGAGGCCAAACACAGCACCAGGCATTCTTAGATGAACAAATAATCGTATTCAATTTCCAAATAATGTGAAAAATGCAGTATTATGCTTTCAGATTTAAAATATTTTTGCCACTCATTTTAATCTTTTTTTTTTTTTTTAAGCCCCAGGAAGTGCTCTTAATGTTAGGGATAAATATGAAATAAGTTTTCAGTTCTGTTAACACACAACAAATTAAAAGCAATTTTACACTTCTCTGAATAGTACATGTTGCTTTAAATATTTTTTAGCATTTAGTTATTCATGCTTATTTAGCATTTATTTACCTAAGCTTATACTTCCTTATCTTTAACATTATTTCTTTTTTCTACATATATATTTACTCTGTACAGATACTGGTGTCCTCTCCTGTCTTTCTCTGTTTTCTCCTTTCAGCTTTTATTATCTTTACAGCAGATTCATTTTTTAAAAATGTGTTCAGGGGCCAGGGATTTAGCTAAGTGGTTCCAGAATCTGCCTTGCAAGCTCAAGGCTCATGCTTATAATCCCAGCACTCAGAAGGCAGAGGCAGGAGGACTGCTGTGAGTTTGAGGCTGGTCTGTCTACATAGTGAGCTGAAGGCGAGCCTGAACTACAAGGTGAGACCTTGTCTCAAAAAAAAAAATGTGTTCAGAGAAGAGCCACAGCCCTTTGCAGAATACTAACTTTATAAAAGACCTTGGTGTGAGTTCTGTTTTGTTGTTCATGTGAGACTCAACAGCATGGAGGCTCCATATTTACACTGTTAAAATATCTTTCTTAATGGTATTTTCAGTAAGGTCTCCCTGGAGCTGGGTGATGAAAATGTGCAAGTCCTACATTCAGAATGTCCAGAGTACATTCATTTTCAACACCTGTGAGTTTCTTTCTTTCTTTGTTTTTTAAAGGATTCTTAGAAATAAAATTCTGCTCGAGCAAGTAGATTCATGTATCCGACAAGCCACTGACCTTTGTAGATTTTAAAAGTCTGAAAATTTGCCCCAGGATCCCATATTATGCCCATAACAAGAAGTAAGATTTTCAGAAAAGATTTAAACAGGTCATATGCTAATAATTCAATTGTCCTTGATTTAAAGAAACTTTGAATTAGCACATAGCCTTCTTTAGTAGAAAGGACATCACTTTATGAAGAGTATTTGTTTTACTATCTTCTACTCTCAAATTTCAAGACCCACAGAATAGCTTTCCTGTTTGGACAATAACACTGTTTTTGTGCAGGCAACTTGCATCCCTGAGACGAGCTCTGTCTTCCGTATCTCACCGCAGTGGTCAAGTGTACAAAACAGTCTTTTCTGTCTTCATGTCGTAGTGAGAGGTACTGAGACCACCTCGTTCCTAAGACCTGGGCCCTCTGGCCCGTCTTGATGTTGCTGGATTGTCTTAGCCTTTACTCCAGTTATGTGTTCTGAACGCTTGCTCAGTCCAGGCCCAGCCTTCACCTGACACGAAGCCCGCATTGGCTCGTTCTTCTCTGCCCGCCGCCACCTTCTGTTTGCTAATGGGCGAGAAACCAGGCGGTGGGGCGCACGCGGGCCTGAGAGTCTCACCCCCGAGCTCCGCGCCCCTGTCCCACCCCGCTGGCCACCTCCTCGGATTCCAAGCTTTTTCTCATCTGCTTCTACACGCTTCAGAAATGCATGCAGCTGTGATTTAATTCCAGCTCTTGGGGGAAGGCTTTTCCTTCACGTGAAACGGGATCACTGAGGCTTCTTCTTGCTCTCCAACTTGATACAGATGCTATCTTTTTTCTTCCTTCAGGCAACTACTAGGCAATCTTATTGCCTGCCTTTCTTCAAGAAGGTTTCCCAGTGGGTTTTGGAATAATACTTTTGTGAGTCTCTTGCTACAGCAATGGATCTGTAAACTATCTAAAAGATGAAAATATGGTATTTGGATCTTGCATATACAGTTAACTAGTTATCAAGGCAAATTTTACTTGAAATTGAATTTTAACCTCTATAGTGAGGACAGTGACTTTGTACTCCTTGAACCTACCATGTAAATTGTTACATATGAAAATTTGCCATTGATAAAATTTTGTAAATGATGACAATACATACATTTAAGATGTTAGCATTTAGCTTTTTGTATCTACCAAAGTGCTTGCCAATGATAAGTGAGCAAGTTATTATAAATGCGCATAATTGAATTAACGTAATGTTACTTGCTATCTTTGACACACTAATAAACATACTCAATCATAGCACTTACTCTTAATATTTGAGTTTATATTATTGGAGAGTTGCAAAGGAGTGACTATTAGATATGAAAATTCCTTGAGGCACTCATCATAATAAGGTGTATTTCTACAGCTTTTTTGTTGTAAAGAAAGCATTCAGGTTCTTATGACACTAATAAAATAGCTGCCTATTTGGACTGGTAGTTGGAAATTTAAATTCCTCTACCTGTGCAAAATTGTAGGGGTGAAGGTCTAAGTAAGCTCATCTTCAATCTAATAGTTCAGTAATTGCCTGACATTTATCTTTTTTTGGTTTTGTTTTAAGGTGTTTTGAGACAGGGTCTTGCTTTGTGGTTCAGGCTGGCCCCGAGCTCAGCCTCAGACTCACATCACAGCAATCCTCCTGCCTCTGCCTCCCGAGTGCTGGGATCACAGGCGTGAGCCACCACGCCCGGCACTGTGGTATGTGGTACTGGTTGCTGCTGATGTGAGTCTCCACGCCCAGTATTGTTATGTGGTTACCGGGGATCGAACCCAGGTCCTTGTGCTTGCAAGACAGGCGCCGGAACCAATGAGCTATATCCCTGGCCCTTGCCTGACATTTATCACTTTCTTTTGTATGACACAATTCTTATATAATGAATTACCACAGACTAATAAACATTATTATGCATACCCATTAGCACATGTAGGGGGTCCGATTAAATCCTAGGTGAAGTTTTCAATGGAATCTCTATCTTTGATCATGCCATGGAAATGTTAATTTTACGAGTACGACAAGATGATTAGATCATTTTATGGTCTTGGAACAAGGCTTCACACACTCTTAAAAACTACCTTGAATTGTATTACTTAGGTAGAATATCATCCTTTCAAATAGATCACTATTCTGCAAAAAGCTTGAACGTATAGATAAAGAAGTTGAAATTCAAATTACTGCATCTCAGGCACCAGATCTTGACCCAAATTAGGACACAGTGGAGAATCTAAGGTCTGGGTTTAAGACATAGCCCTTGTATAAGTTCAAGAAGTTTTGTAATTATTTCACAACTTGCCATATTTAATGTTAAATAAGAGTCAATCTGATTCAAAATTCTATGAATATACCTAAGTTAAAGACAGTGATTTTGTTTTTGTTTTTAACCCGAGTCTGCTGGGAGAGTTGTGAGTCAACCTGAAGACAGCTGTGGTGTCTAAGGTTTGAAGGGCCCGAATGATGCCACAGGCCAAGATGAAAGCGTGGCATCAGTGCAGCCAGGGATGAGTTTCCGTAAAACTGTGAAGCAGAAGCCATTGACTGTCTCTCTGTTGATCCAACCCTTCCTCGGCTTCAGCTCTGCCTTGGTAGGTCATGTGGTTATTGCAGCATCTTTTTGCTCCTTTGCCCCACAGTTAACGGACTTGGTCAGTGTCATCATTGCCCTTGGAAGTGAGTGCTGACAAATGACTAGTTACCAATTTTCAGGCTCTAAAATAGGCAGCTGGGTTAGCATGTTCCTGCCCTTCCCTCAGCTTTGGTGTTACAGTGGTACCTCAGTTCACAAACTCGATTATTCCCATGGTTTGTGACCAGAGTCATGGAAAGAACTAAGTATGTCAGCTGAGGTTCCACTGAATTTGCTTTTCAGGAGGGTCCTTTTACTATATTCCAAGCAGTGTAAGATAATAATAGCCAATACTTGATTACTACAGAACAGATATTATTCCAGAACAGGTATTATTCTTTATATAGATAAAGCCACCCATTTATACCTTATCTCAATTTTATGTTATGTGCTAACATTATATTCATTTTATAGACCATAGAATTGATGCACAAGGATACCAAATAGATCATATAATAAGAAGTGACAAAGCCAAGATTTTGAGAGCAGAGAGTAAACTCCAAAATTTCTACTCTGAACCACTGAATGATCCCGCCCAGATATTTTATATATATACATATTTTTTTCCACATAATGAGAAATGCCTAATCATTAGAGTTATAAGTACCTATCTAAAGCCTGTGTTTGCCCCCGGTTTTCTGGTTGTGTAGCATGAGCACAGTATCTAACCTTTTTGAAATTAATTCAGTAAGGTGGAGAAGAGTAATAACATTACTTACATTCCAATATTGATTATGTCACCAGTAAACTAGTGTGTATAAAGCACCTACTGCCCAAATGCAAAGCATTCTTCACTTGTTTAAATGTGTGTCTGGGTGCAAATGTGGAAGACATTTTTTGCATGGCTGCTCAGCCGCCCCGTCAGCCTGTAGAGGGAGAAGGATGAGCCATGGGGAAGGCTTGGGCTGCGGTGCTGCCAGTGCGGGCGCAGAGCCTGAGACACAACGGGGAGGGGGAGAGCAGTGCGAGTCCAAGAAGCGGAGGTGACATTCACAGTCCTGTTAGTGGGTCGCCTGTTACTGTGCACTGGAAATCGCATACGCATGGCCATTTGTTGGTAGACAACTTGTGAAGGATGATAATGTTAGTAAGTAGCAGTTTATAAAATGAGACTGTGTCCAGAAACACAAGTACACATACTGTACTTATATTGTATGCAAATATAAAGTTTACACTTCCACGGGCTCCAGAACCAAGGCAAACACATTATTATAAAGTATTTTCATTTTTGACTTTTGATTATCGGGTAGAAAGTGAATTATAAGTTTTCTCCCTATGTACCTTAACACACAACATTTAAGCTTTGTTTTATCTTCTTGTGGGTAATCTTTTTATCTTGAACATACTTAAGTGAAATTCTGTGAAGTGTCTGTGTTCCATTTTCCTTCTAATTTTTTAAAACTTTAGACTTTTATTGGTACATTATGAATACACATCATCATCACATTCAACCTTGAGAGTTTGTACCAGAATGTGACACGACTTGATTCTCATTTTCCCCCTTCCCCGCCCACCCTGAACCCCCACCGCTTATACATAAGCTTTGTTTCCTCTTTTTATTACTGTCACATTCTTTTTCCCCTCGATATTTATCCCTACACCCTCTTTCCTTCTTAATATTTTCTATTTCACAGTATATACTATATATACTAGAACCCATTTATATCTTCCTTTTCTCATACCAGAGAAAAGATATGATATTTACAGATCTGTGTCCTATTTATTTCACTTATGAGACTGTCCGGAAGGTATGTCCAGCTGAGTATGAATGACTCAGTCTGATGTGTAACACATGGATTGTCACATTCAAGGAAAAACCTCGGGAAATTCCATCTGCCAATGACATGGTGAAGACTGGACTCAGAGGAAACAGATATTTCCCAGCTACCACTGTTGAATTCATAATATGTAAAATGTTTATTTTTCATAACCAAGTGGTAGTGGACAAAATGAATTTTATTATTTTAAAGATTATTTGGAAAGAGCATTAAGACCATTTTGTTCTTGATACATGTCATTAATGTATCAGCTTCACAAATAGGGAAAATACTGTCTTACTTATAAATAGGTCTAGTGGGAAGACTGCTCATGCTTGAGGTTAAACAACCTGATATACATTTTTAATGTAGGGATAGTTTAATGCAGTTTTAAAACTAAACTATGTCAGGTTGTAGTATGCAAACTCCCCAAACAACAAAGACTTCACCACTTTTTAAAGGACTCATTCAATTTAATCTCAGTTTTTGGAGTCTATATAGAAGCTGGAAAATACATTCATAAGACTATTATTACTCAAAAGTTAGAAATAGACAAGTGGGATAAATTGCCATATGGGAGAGAATGTCTATGTGTAAATAAATTCTAATAAAGTTAAATGTATGGAAAATTGTGGGGTGAGTGAGAGCGATCACCAGCTCTTTTCCTAACTCAGTACGTGTGGAAAAGGAAGTGCTTTGAAGTTGCGGTAGAAGAGATTAACGTTACAGATCAGAAAGAACTTCCTGTGAATATTGCTGATCACTTTTTATTTTATAATTTTGTTTTGAAATATAAGATCTTGCTATGCAGTTCAGACTGGCCTTGAATTTGCTGTGTAGTTCAGAGAGTCCTTGAACTTGGAGTAAGCCTCCTGCCTCAGCATCCCAAGTGCAGGGATTACAGGCCTGTGACACCACATCTGGCTTGTGAGTCACTTTTTAAAGAGCTGCTTACACACATTAAGAGTGAATCCAGGGCCGGGGATTTAGCTCAGTGGTTCCGGCGCCTGTCTTGCAAGCGCAAGGGCCCGGGTTCGGTTCCCCGGTAACCACATACCATACTGGGCGTGGAGACTCACCCCAGCAGCAATCAGCACCGCATACCACAGTGCCGGGCGAGGTGGCTCACACCTGTAATCCCAGCATTCGGGAGGCAGAGTCAGGAGGATTGCTGTGATGTGAGTTTGAGGCTGAGCTCAGGGCCAGCCTGAACCATAAAAGTGAGACCCTGT
The DNA here is from genome assembly GCA_004026965.1 of Petromus typicus. NCBI lineage: Eukaryota > Metazoa > Chordata > Mammalia > Rodentia > Petromuridae > Petromus > Petromus typicus. The sequence continues at coordinate 105,415 of PVIR01001204.1, read as the reverse complement.
CTCAAAAAAAAAAAAAAAAAAAAAGTGAATCCAAACCACCCAATTGCAGTGGCATTGATAAAAGTGCATTCTGAAGCTTTTCTTGATTCATTAGTGGTACTTGGTGTGTGTGTGTGTGTGTGTGTGTGTGTGCATGCGTGTGCCTGCACATGTGTGCATGCACATGTATTAAGTTGAAGAAATGCGCCTCTTGATCACAAAACAAACCAGTGGATTCTCAACACAATCACAAACCTGAATGGCAGAGTAAAATCCAGATACCTTGTGAAGATATAGAGTGATGAAAGAAATCCTCATTTTATAGAAAATAACACTGACTTCGAGGTTCAATGAGGCACTACCATGGCAGAATCATGATTCCATGAAAATCAGAAAACATTTCCACATGAATCCCTCCCCTTTGCTGTAACACATAGGACTGTTATGAATAACAAAGATTTGCCATTGAGAGATCTTTGTAAATTTTGATCATATACACCCTTAAAATAGGTTTTAGCTTTTTAAATCGGCCACAGTGCTAGCACAATGCAACTAAGGAACACTTACTGTAAATGCATACACTTGAATTAAAGCAATGTTAGTTGATATCTTTGATCATTTCAAAAATTATAAATTCAGAAGTAAAATAGGAAAATAGAATAATTCTTTCGATAGAAGGCATACCAGTAAGAATTGAGCTCTTTCATGGCAATTGAGCCCAGATAGGAAAAATCAAAGTTTAGGAAGACCGAGTGGATTGTCCAGGCAAAACCAGAGGTAGACTCTTCAGTAGCTACTGTGGTTCGCTGCTCAAAGGCCTCCTCCACACTGCTGCCAACTTTTGTGTTTGAGACACTCATTCTAGCTGTTGACAGCTGTGAGTGCTGGTTGCCGAGGCAGCCAATTTCCTCTCCAGGAATCGCCCTCTTCTCTAGGCACTTTCCTTTGGCCTTGTGTAAGTATGTGCCTCTTCCCGAGGAGCAGCCTGCATTCAGTGGCCTAGCAACAGTGGGCTGGAGGAAATTAAAAAACAGTCTCTCTGCCTCTGTTTAGACGACTCTAACAGGCGACTTTCACGGTACAGCTCCCCCAGCGATCACCTGAGGCCTTGGATTCAACTGAACTACAGTTTGACTTCACCAACTCTAGTTTCCTTACTCCCGTGTATGAACACATAGGTGGAGTTTATATTTAACTCTCTCCCCAGTGTTCATGCATTTGGAGATGGGATGCTGGAAGGTGACTGGATTATGGAGACTCTATTGCACCATTGATTAGTCCACTGAGGAGATCGTAATTTGATGGCATGAGGCTAGCTGGAGCCAGGAAGTAGGGAAGAAGGAACAATCACAGTTGCTTGGCCCTGGGAACTGTTTCTGCCCTTTGTAACCTTCTGGCTCTTCCCGGTCTTGGCTTCCTGGTTGCCGTGAAGTGAGTTATTTTCCTCTGCTGTGCCCTGCTTCCAGGATATTCCTGCCTGAGTCCAGGCCTACAAGGATTGGAATCTGATGACTGTGCCCCTGGAACTATGAGCCAAAATGAACCTTATCTACTTATAGTAGATTTCCTCAGATATTTCATCACAGTGACAAAGAGTTGACTAACCGGGTAGGTATTTGTACTGTGAACACATCCCAAAAAATGTCCTGCAGGAAGCCTACATCTGAGTCTGTTTCCCAAGGACAGGGAGCTAAGATTCAGTGTTAGAGGAGCTGGAGGGAGAAGACTCTGAAACGGGGGTTTGGAGCTGGATCCCCACTGGTCCTCATTCACTTCCTCGCTGGTCTTCATTTCTTTCCTCTACCCACGACAGATGAAACTGTCCTTACTTACTGGCAAAGAGTCACACTAACCTCCAGAGTTGACCTCAGATTGGTAAATTAGCAATCCTTAGGAAATGCTAACTACCTCTAACAATAATTTATTGGTCCAGTTATTGATACAGACACTCCTGGACTTACATGTGGTTACATATTGACAAGCCCATTGTAAAGTGAAAGTACCATAGGTTAAAGATGTGCATTATGTAACTAAGCTACTGAACATCATAACTTTGCAATCCTCCCAGACTCTCATTTGCTGTTGCTTTTGTTCATGTGGCTGAGCGGGAGTGTGGCTTGGTATTACTGCCCAGCGTCTCAAGAGTGCTGGACTGCATTTTTCTGTCTTGGGAACAGATCTAAATTCAAAATCTAAAACACGGTATCTACTGAATGTATATTCATATCACTGTAATGTAGAAAAGTCTTAAGTTATATCATTGTGAGTCAGAGCCATCTATACTTTCACTGTTGATGACTAAAAAGGGACACCGTTGGGAGGTGTTCAAGAGTAGTAGTCACCAGAAGGTCTGTAACTTATCGAGTATTGCTAGTGATTTGGAGAAAGGCAAAGACAGACTGAGCACTGTTAAATTACAAACTTGAAGTCAACTGTGGAAGTTAGTGTGTTTCTTTGGCAGTATGTAAGAAGAGTTTCATTTCTCATGGTCAAAGAAAGTGCTGACGATCAAATCCAGAGTCGAATTATAAGGCTAGAGGGATTTCCAAAAAAGTTGAATTTTTGCCTCTGGTAATCCTGCTTTGTCAAGGTCAGGGTCCTGATGGGAAAGAAGTAAAATCCTGAGACTTTTGGTGGACATCTGGTGGGCATTTCTTAAAAGTCAAGATTACCTCGAATCCTCTGGGCCTGTAGAAGTGGTTATAGAATACCTCCTCCCTTTTTTGGAAGTTGATCCAAAACCTTTGTCTTCTAAGACATTTTTTCACTTCAAGGTCTACTTCCACCTTACTTCCAAAGACAGGTGGTCAAGAGGCTGAAGGAAGTCACCTAAGTAACTCGTACACTTTTTCTGAATCTCAGTAAGAGTCTGAACTTCTGACTCAGGGAATATCTGTGCTCCCATGAGGTAGACATGTGCAACACCGTCCTTGTTCTCTCCCAAAGGAGACCACTGATGCCTTCATGGGTGACCATGTGCTGGAGAAAGGAGGAGATTCTGACATTTCAAGAATACTTCACATAGGGTCTTAGGCGATATTCAGAAGAATGACATGTATCACAGCTGACCTTGAAAAAGTGTTCAGATTGGGTGGAAGAAATTAAGACCTCTTTTAGGGCTGGCTCGTAGTAAGTTTCGCAGGACTCAGTACCCTGGTTGGTCATTTCCTTCTCCCTGAACGTATCATTAGAGTTGTCATACTTTGTTTGTGTTTTGTATTTTAGAGTAATCATACTTTGTAGTTGGTGAATTCCTATATTGTTTCTTTGGCTTGTAGAATAATAGCCAACACAGAAGGAAAGGACAAACAGAAGACTCTGAGTAAGCTCCTGACAAAACACTAAAACAAAAAATCCCATAGGAATGATGGAAATTAGCAGCATACTCAAAGATTTAAAAGGTAAGGAGTGGTAAACTCTATCATATTTCCATGTGATTTTTCATTCTGATCTCAAAAGGCAGAGCAAAATAAAACAAAAAGTGATGTGTACACACACACACACACACACACACACACACACACACACAGAGTCACTCATACAAATGGGTGCAACTTGAAATATTCAATCAAGAAGTATCCTCAAAGTAACTGCTAGAGCTACATGATATCATTGCTAGGGCACATTATCGCAGCTTTGGGTACATGGTATGTGGCATTTAATTTGATGGATACATTTTATTTTATCTTAGAGCAGAGGATCAAAATCAGTTGGTCTTCACATGGGACAGTGATCATATAGTTAGAGTGTGGACAAGTGCTAAGCTAATTCTGTAATGACCTACTGTGATACGGTCTGAAGGGACCTGGGTGGTCTGGGTGCTCTGCTGACTGTCACCCAAGTTCAATATATAGATCACCTTCCTTGGACTGATGAACAAAAAGTGCAAAGTACACTGAAACCTTTATGAGATAAACGTGCTCTATACTGCCCAGTCTGGCAGAATCTAGTCATGTAAGAGTGCTTATACTTCAATTAAGTGAAAAAAATTTAAACAAGTTAAAAGTAAATAAAAATTCTAAGTTGGTAGTCACACTAGACACATCAACTGGACAGTGGTCAAAGGAGTTACCATATTGGAAAGGGCAGACATAGCCCATTTCCATCATCCGAGAAAGCTCATGGACAGCACTATTCTGAGTTATGAGAAAGCTTTAACCAGTACTTTAGAGGGCTTCTATATCATAAAGTTTTTTTAAAACACTATTTTTCCTGATACTGGAAATTGACCTCAGGATCTTGCACTTGCCAAGCAGGTTGGCACCACTGGGCTGAATCTCTGGCTCTCAGTGAAGTTTTTTTTGTTTTTTCTGAGACAGGGTCTCGCTTTATAGTTCAGGCTGACCCTGAGCTCAGCCTCAAACTCGCAGCAATCCTCCTGTCTCTGCTTCCCAAGTGCGGCGATTACAGGCATGAGCCACCAGGCCTGGCACTGTGGTTTGTGGTACTGATTGCTGGTGGGGGTGAGTCTCCACGCCCAGTATTGTTGTATGTGGTTACCAGGGATCAAACCTGGGGCCTTGTGCTTGTGAGACAGGCACCAGAATCACTGAGCTAAATCCCTGGCTCTCTCAGTGAAGTTTTTATAGGTTCAGTCATTTGGGGAATTTAGGAAGAAAAGTTATGGCATTTTGAACCATCCATTATCAAGAAAAACAGATACATCTACCAGGCAATAGACCTCTTTGGGTTCAAGAAGCAGCATATTTTACAGTAGGGAATACTACTATTTCTTGATAGAAAGTGCATACTTACAGTAATGCCTGAAAAGACCTTTGTCCAGAGGCTAAGGTCTCTCAGAGAAAACAGTGTGGATCACCCTAACAGGTAAGTAAACAGGTAAGACCAATGAAGCACTAAGTGTTAATGTAGGAAATCTAAAATGGCTAGAAGAATGAGACAGGGAATAGCATTTATGGCCTTAAGGCTATCTATAGTGGCATAACTAGGTCCCGAGACTTAACTTTCTACATTAGCTTCCTAGGAAGTGAACATCCAGTACCTGGAAGTGTTATTTTCTGATGGCATGAGCTCATTGTACAAAACAAGTAGGTTTAAACAGCAGAACTGATGCTATGGTACCTGTCTCTGTCCTTCATTCAAAACCAATGCAATAATTTTTCTAGCTATTGGGAGTATTGGCTGGTGTGATTCCTTTATGACAATTTCCACTGGCCAAAAGAATCTGTCCTATCTAAATTATTTCTCTTCCCTTCGTGTAGTCCACAGCACTTGGCTAGCTAAAGTGAGGGTAACAAAGCTCCAAACTCTTGCATCCTTTGATCATAACTCTTACAGGCCAGCCCAACTCCTGAGTTCTCCACGAGCTCTCCTGAAGCTTTTGTTGTAATTACTACATTGCCTTCTCTCTTTGACTAACTTTGCTTCCCCTCATTCCCGATGTTGCCTCTAAGCATAACCATCACCAGGAAAGCCTCGCCTGGGGCACTTTTCCTACATGCAAATCTTTACTTCAGAATCTATTTCCTAGGGAACTCAAAGTAATACAGAGCAGAAATCAGCTGACCTGCAGTCTTGGGCTTAATTCTAGTACATCTTTAAATTTATGTTATCTCTCATATGCATGTTTATGTATGATGTGTTTGAATGGGCTGAATTATTTATTTTTTAAAAAGAATAGGCATGGTTACTAAAAGATTCATAGAATTACCAGCATTGCTATTTTAGCTCCTTTTATTTCTAGGCAACAAAACCCTGAATCCATGTCTTGTGTTCATGCTACCCTTTTTGGGGGTTGCCAAATATTTTATAGTTGTATTGAGCATCACTGTAATCAATCTCTTTCAAAGGTTTTGTGGGAAATAATCTATGGACATATGCCAGATACAAATATTATAAGTGAGTTAACAACAAATACTACTAGGTATATTTATGTTGGGAGGTAGAATTGTTGTAGATTCCAAATGCCCAAACCTTCTCTCAAGAGAAGGATTTCAGCAGAGAGATATTTGTGTGTCTCTAACTTGGAAATATTGGCCTGACTCATGTGGGAGTAACTTCCTGATACAGAAGGTATTGCTGAAGTCACTGGTGCCTTTAGGTTCTATGATTCATCTGCGAAAGAAAGAAATGTACAGCAGAAGTGGCATCAGATGGAAGCTGTCACTGACTTCTTGTGTGACCCTGAGAAGCCAACTTGATTTTTCTGTGCTGAACTTTGTGAGCTTGTGAAAAAGGTAACTGGGGGAAATAAACTCTGGAGATGTTTTCCTAATTCCAAAAACATATGTTTATTTTATTTTCAGATTAGCAAATTATCTCTTGACTAGAGAAGAATAGTTTTTTGAAAGTCACAAAGCATCAAATAATTACTTTTATCCTTTAGTATGCCCAAATCATCAATTTTATGAAAAACGTGAACTCTTTTCTTCAGTTAATCTTATAAAGAACGGTATACTGGTTATTTTATGCAAAGAAAACACCAAAGATTATTTAACATTTTTGTTTAACCATATTTAGGCAGAAAGGTTAGGTAAAAGGTGGTCTAATAACAACATCATATTAAAAATGGGAAATCTTGGGGAACTATAATTATTTGGTATTATTAGAACATAGGGAAGTTCAGAAGCTTGGATGGAAATAAGAGTAGGTTATGACCACAGCCCCGATGTAACACACAGAGGCACATTTCTTTCTCTGCTGTCAGTACACTTAAAGAAGAGACAAGGACACAGTTAGGACAGGGTTCAAATTGGAAGAGGCGAAAGGTAGAGGGGAAAGGCAGAAAGAAGAAGTGAAATCCCGCCGGTTCCTTTTGGCTTCGCGGAAGGCTCCTCTTGTGTAGGAGGGTGAAGGAGCACGGAGGAACCCAGCCTTCTCTGGGTGGAAGGCCTCTTTTCAAGGCCTCCTCGGTATTTTCCTACTGCCTGATTTATTTCCTTTGTTCATCTTTAAGTTTGTGTGGATTGCTGGAACTTGTGAGCAGATTCTCTAGCCTGTGAGGAGCCTGTACTTCCTTGCCCCAAGATGGCCGTGTCTTCGGCGTCTGTTCTAATCCACTCCTGCTCCGGCGTGCTAGTGTTAATGCCCCTCTGGCCTCAGTGTCGGGCATACCTATCACGCACCAACATCTCAAGCTCCTTTTTTCCCGAATACTGTCTCACTGTGTTGCTCAGGGTGGTAGCTACTGGCCAAATGCAGCCATTTAAACTTCACTATAATTAAATTAAAAGTCAATTAAAGAGATGAATTAAGACTCCTTAAACATAATTTAAAAAATCAGCTTCTCAGTTTTACTTGATGTGTCACAGGATCCATAGTCAAATGTAGATAATGTCTACCATACTAGACAGTTTAGAGAAAACTTCTTCTCTCCAGAAAGTTTTTTCCAAACAGTGCTGATATATCTGAAGTCTTCCAAGCATGCAGCTGACTAAATTTTGCCATATGTGGAATTCTCATTCGGAATAAAGATACAGATCCAGGCTTCCTCAGCTTCTTAAATGATTCAGTTCAGTGATCAGCTAAGTCTGGAACCCTTTGCAATGATGTGATCTCCCCCCAAACACATCTTAGTCTATTCTTTTTCTATTTCCGTTGCATCAGGTGCCATGTGCTCCTTCCATATCATCTCATCGAACTCTCACAACTCCATTAGGTAAATAATGCTACTGCCCTTGCTATATGAGTGTGAAAATTGGGGCTTGGAGCTGTCAAGTGGCTTGTCCAAAGCAAACAGCTGGGGCCAGGATATAAACCAATATTTGACCCCAGAGCTAACCAGAATTAGAGTGAACTGCTTTCATCATTTTAGATTTCAGTGGCTAGAAAACATCTGGCTGTTTATTTTTTTCCTCTTATAGTTCAGACTGTCAACTGTTGTCAGACTAATTTTCTTTAACTTTCATTTTCCTCTTCAAAAATCTTAAGAGCTCTATTTTGTTCTGCATTCACACAAAGTTCCATGAATTGGCTTTTTAAAATGAGTTTCATTGATTTTTTCTGTGATTCATACAAGTAATTTATTTCAAAATGAACTGCTATGGATTGAATATGTCCCTCAAAGTTCATGTGTTAGGGACTTAATCCTCAACACAAGTGTTTGGACGCAGGGCCTAAAAGAGGTATCAGGCCATGAGGCTCGGCTCTCACGAATGGGTCACGTTGCTGCATCAAGTGGGTTAGGTGCTGTGAACACGGGCTGTTATAAAGTGATGCTGGCCTCCATTTGCTGAATTTTTTTACCCTTTCACCTTTCACCATGCCATGATGCTGTAGCGAACTACTTGCCAGATGTTGGTCTCTTGCTATGGGACTTCCCATCCCTCAGACCTAACAGAAAAACACTACTAGTCTTCATAAATTACCCAAGCTGTGGTGTTCAACTCAGATTGGGGGTTTAAAAAAATAAAACATGCATTGTATTGTTATCTTGGCATTCTCCGCAATCCTTCTACACGATGGACGTGAGTTTCTTGACTATCTTTCATTAATGAGCACCTTTTGTTTCTGACTAATACAATCCTCTTGTAGTTCAAGAACACGTTTGCTTTCAGAGTGTAGCTTGAGCTTCACAATTTGTGATTAATAACATTTTCTTTATGTGTTAGGTGACACTTTCTATTTATTCATGAGTTTAATAAAGACCTGCTGATTACCTGAAATCACACTGAAAATAAATTTAGATTGTACTTCTAAATTCCATTGGCAGGAAAGGAGGTTAGAAATATATTTTCTAGGATATACAAGTAACCAAACTTGCCTCAGTGAATATTAGCCAGACCCATATCAAATATGTCTTTGGAGAAGAAAGTAGTGAGATAGTTTGTGGTGCCACAATCTAAACTTCTGTGAACATTAAATTTGCCAGTAATGAGTTTTTCTGTATAGTTTTAGCTGACAATATCTAACTGCTGAAAAAATGCTCTTACCATGCTAAAACTTGGAAGAAATTACAAGAAAATCAGTGGAAATTTAGTTAAACTCTAGCTTCTCTAAGGAATCTTGGAAGAAATGTAACTCCTTGAAAATATTAGCCCTAAATATATCTAATGGAAGTGCAGGTTTATGTGCTGGTAGGAAAGGCCAGGGAGATGTAAGAAACTGAACATTTTGCTGCCTATTAGAAAAAAGACAGTCCATTGCAAGAACATTGAGTTGGACTAAAACAGTTGGGGACTTGAGTTCTTCCTGGTCTCCATTCTCCTCATCTGTAGAAGGGGGAGATGGTAACTGTGGTGTGTTAGTTATATCTCCTGACCCCACCCTGTGATGCTCATGTTTTTGTCCTTGGAACCGTGATGAAAAGAGCTTTGCAGACATGGTAAAAGATTTGCAATGTGAGATGAGGTGACTGTCTCGGATTGTCACACTGTGTCCACTCTAATTGCATGAGCTCTCCAAAATGAGGATTACTTTCCTGGCTGAAATCAGAAAGATACCACCAGTGGTAACATAGGACAGAGTTGAAGCAATGGTGGGATTCACCCTAACACTGCTGGATTTCATGGCGGGGCTGTCCAGCATCAAGGAACGCAACGGTCCCTGGAAGCTGGAAGGGCTCCACTGATAACAAGAAAATGGGACCTTACTCCTTCAACTGTCAATAACCTGAAAGAGAAAGGATTCTCCATCACTGTGCCAGAAAGGCTTACAGCTTTACTAATATCTTGAAACTGGCTTGGTGATGTTCTTGTTGGATTTCTCCTATACAGATCTCTAACATACTAAATGCGAATTGTTCAATCCATAGTACTTTCACTCCACGGAGTCGTGTGATGAGGACAGTGTAAACTCTAGAAGACTGTAGAAAAGATAATTGCTATCATTGATGATCTCAGCACCATCAGACTCTCTCCTGCTCTGGAACTGCCAACCTTTAAAATGCCAGTCTTAGTAAATAAGTTACTGAGCATCTACTCTGTGAAAGGTTTTTTAATATGTGCTTTGCAATTTCATCTGTAGGAGATAGGATAGAAAGCATTATTATACCATTTCACATATGTGAAACTATCACAAAATTTGAGCCTGTTGGATTTTATAATATTTACATTTCTAAAATTCTGTATTCAAGACATATATTCAGGAAGGAAAGTTTAGAAATGCAGCATCAGGGACAAAATACTGGGAAAAAGTTATTTTAAATTTGCTTTCTTTGCTATTTTTTGATCATTTCAGAATAAAAATTAAAATGGTCTTCATCAGAGAAAGAGAGGCAGTGGTTGGAGTGAATAAATATAAGCTATTATCCAAAGTGTTGTTCATGAAAATATGCACAATTTACCTTGTGATCTTGGCCTGGAAGATCCATCCTGCTGAATTGCGTGAGCTGTGATCAGACACAGGCCCCAGTGATCACTTCGTATGATAAGAAATTAAAGAAGAATTTTGAGCTTGACAAGAAGGCTTAAGATACAATGTTTTGAGTCTTCAAAACTCAAACATTTCTCTATGCATCAATATATTCTTTGAAAATTAATTGAAGACATTCAGCCTCGTACTTGGAAATTCTGTCCCCGATGGCTGTAGAATTCAGGGACGTTCTTTCATGTGATTAGAACAAACCTTATTTTTTGTCAGAGAGGCCACTGGAGGTGTAACAGTAACAGGTAATAGTAAGGTAAGCAGACAGGGAAGGTAAGTACGTACACTCTTTAGTGATCTTGGCCCTATATTTAAAGGATGATGTCAATGTGATGCCCTCTCTGCAGATTTTAGTGATTATTTTAGGTGCTTACAGCCTCGTGTTTCTTCCTGATATGAGGGATGTTATGATTTGAGTTATTATCTTCCAAGGGCTGACGGCTCGCTCTTCAGCTTGTGGCCCTCTTGGGAGATGTAGAACCTTGAGGGTGGGGCCGTTAGGCAAAGGTTGCTGAAGGTGTGCCTTTAAGGGGATGTGGGGACGCCTGCCCGCCCTGTCTCTGTTTCCTGTTCACTGTGAGGTGAGGAGGTTCCTCCACCACGTGTTTCGCCACAGTGTCCTGGCTCTTGGCAGGCCTACAGGTGACAGAGCCAAAGGACCACGAACCAAAATCTCCAAAACTATGAGCCATGTAAACCTTCCCACTTTTTAAGTTGATTTATCTTAGGTGGTCAGTCATAGTGATAGAAATCTGACTAAGGTAAGATGGTTGCCTAACTATGGGATTACAAGTTGTGGCATTGGGTGAAACACTTATTGATCAGACAAAGCTAAAGAAAATATGTCTATACTCTCAGGAACCTAGTTCCAGGACTGGCCCTGGCCAAAATTTTGAAGAAGGGAAATTTTTATTTTTTTCTAGTAATTATTACTTTCCTATTTTATGCTTTTTCTTCCATTTCAAAAACTTCCATTCCTAGATCCCAAAATACACCTGTACTACCATCATCCTTTACCACATTCAGTGAATGTTGCATTCACAACATTCAGTGAATTCAGTGCCTTTCTGTATTACTGACATACCTAGGGGAAAAACTTAGCGGGCATGCTTATTTCAAAAGGACAGATTTCTAAAGGGTGAAGATGTCTTCTCAGAACCTTACCTTGAGGACATCCTCATAAGTGAAATAAATAGGTCACAAATGTGTAAATAGCATGTCTTTTCTCTGATACGAGAAAATTAAAATGTAAATGAGTTCTGGAATATAAAACAGATATTGTGAAATAGAAACTATTCAAAAGCAAATGGGGTATAGGGGTAAGTAACAAGGGGAAAAATAATGTGATGGTTAAAAAAACAGAAAACAAAGCTCATGTATATCAGGGGTGGGGTTGTAGGGTGAGTGGAGGAGTGGGAGAAAATGAGAATCAAGTCGTGTCCTGTACTGGCGCAAGTTCTCAGTGTTGAGTGCGATCATGATGCGTATATATAACGTACCAATAAAGATTCCAATAAAAAAGACATCAATTAATAACTAGTTTCTTATTTTATTCTAATATCCTTTCTTTCTCAGCCCTGGCCATTAGTGATTAGTTGTTCAATAAGATACGAGTATATTTAGATGTGTTAGTTAGCCAATATCTTCCTACGGCAGTGAGTGATAAAATCAGATATAGCTGATGTTCATTAAACATTTAAATACATTTTTACAATTAGTTCCACAAAACTTATACTATCACAAGAAATATGGCAGAAATGTTATCACAGTGTGTTAAACTATATTTCCAGAAAAGTATGGATTGTACTTGCCCCTCAGTCTGACCACGGTTAGTGTTCAGTACACGTTCATGGGAGAGACCATGCAACGAACAGCTTGGCTCTGTGCTCTCCACCAAACTTCCTGCGCGGTTTGGGGAAACTTCTAGTTTCTTGTATCAAGCAGTGTTAGTGATTGATAGGCGTCTATGAGGCACACGCATTTCCCTTTCAAATTTGCACTTGAAAAGAAAGTGTTTAACACAAGGTAGAAGAATTTGGAATGTTCTTTTTATTTTCCTTAGTTCCAGATAATCGTATTTGCAAGTCTGAGTTACTTTTATTTTCTAAATGTTCTTAGGCTGCTTTGTAAGATCTCTAACTGCACCCCTGGGAAGACTGGAGAAGAGGGATTAATTTTCTAAGCCTTTTCACTTCCCATGATGGGAAAACCAAAATTGCCTATTTTTCTTGGGTGAAAAGAATAATATTTTCCTTACAATCCATGAGGTAGAAACTTAGTATTCTGCTTTGGATCTGCTAGTATTTAGTTGACTGTGTCACTCCGAAGCCACATCAATAAAAATGTAGTAAATAAGTTGGAGGAAGCCTCACAAGTATCTGAGTCTCGAAGGTGTTTGGATTTTTAAAAATAAGGAACATTTAAAGCGTTATTCGGAAAAGTGAGCAGTTTTTACTAGATGTGATCAGACTGCTGGCGTGTGCCGTAGCCCAAGCCGTAAGTCCTTCAGTCATGCTGCCCCCTTACATGTAACTCATATTTAAAATCCTATTTTGTATCTGTATAATTTGAAGACATGTGCCTTTCTCTCTGGACCTACTGCTATGACCTAGTTCAGACTTTCATCATTGTAAGCTTTACTTGTATTTTGTCATAGCTTTAGGTTTAGAAGAAAAGTTACAAAAAAGGTAGACTAAAATGTAGGTGCCCTTCGCCTGAATTTCCCAAATGTGAACACTGCTTGATATTTGTTTTTCTCTCATCTTTCTCTGTGTATTTTTTTCTGAATTATCTGAGATCAATTATGATGTTCTTTTGCCCTAAATACCTCACTGTATGTTTTTAAAAATAAGGTCTTTTTGTGCTATAACCATAGTACAATAACCAAAGTCATTATAAAATGAACATTGACATAATACTGTTATCTAATTTACAGACTTTATTCTGATGTCATCAGTTTATCCTTCAGTGCCCTTGAAGGAGAAAAATGTCCTGTGTCCTGCTCTACTCTCATTTAGCCTTCTTTCACCTGTCAGCGTAATCAATCTTCATCGTCAGCTTGACTGAATTATGGGATTCCCAGCAGATTAGAAAAACACATTTCAGGGTGTGTCTGTGGGGGTCTCCAGAGGTGATGGCCACGGCCCGGAAGCTGAGAGGGGAGAGGCCTCCCTGAGGGTGCTCTCCAATGGGCTTGAAGCCCGCTCAGAGGAAAGAGGAAGGAAGAAGTGGGTCTGCGTCTAAAGAGACTCTTTCTGCTCGTGAGCAGTGCCTGAGTCATTCCCCGCCGTCATCTAGAGGCATCAGCCTCTAGTTCATCAGCCTTTCCACACAGACTCACACCAGTGGCTCTCCACAGGGAGCTCCCGGGCCTTCAGTCAGGGCTCTCGTCCCTCTTGTTCTGAGTTTTCCAGCTTCTTCAGCTGATCCTTGTGCTCTCCAGGGCGCAGAGAGCTGCTGTGGACTGTCCTGCCACTGATCTTTTACCCTCTGAATCTCCTTGCCTGTCTTACATGTATGTAATATCTATTTTTTCTATTGATTCCCCTCCTCTAGAAAACTAATCTTTCTTCATCTTCCTAATGTTGACATTTTTTTCTGTGAGGAGGCTGACCGTCCTTCCTTTGAGGTTTGTTTTGATGATTCTTCATGTGCGTTGAGGGTTCACTATCCGTCGTTTTTTTGTTTGTGTTTTTGAGATGGGGTCTTGCTTTTTAGTCCAGGCTATCCTGAAACTCACCATGTAGCACAGGCTGTCCCTGAACTCACAGGAGCCTGCTGTCTCAGCCCCTTGAGTGCCGGGGTTACAGGCCTGCATGGTGTGCCTGACTTTACTATCAGTCTTATCAGGAAAATATCATGTTGGATGCATCAATACCACTTTATTTTTATTTGCCATATAGGAGGTCAATGTTATGTCTTTCTGCAACCCGAAGATCATAACTCTACATTTCTCTGTTGTGAACGCGCAGTACTTTTTGAGGAGTGTTGGCTCTGTTCTTTCAAGTAGTTCTTGTGCTGGTCAACTGGTGTTCTTTCAGCGAATGTACAATCCGTGGGTTAGTAAAGAATCAGCTGTCAAATGCGGCACTTGAGTTCCTTTTTGAAATAGGTGCAACCAGTGTGTTTACACAATCATACGGTTTATTCCTGCGTGAGTAAAGCCCAGGTGGCTGAGTTCCAGCATCAGGTTCTTCACCTCTCCCAGGTTATACGTTTTTACATCACGTTGAGAAGATTTAGTTGGCATATATTGCCAAAAGCGTAAACAGCCATGAAATGATCCAACCTGTTCATCAATTGTCATCATGTTCAGCTGATATTACAAACTGCTTGGCAATTCGAAACAGAGCCTTCAACCACTGAGTGAATACCAGTCAAACTGTTGGATTTTTTTCTTTCTTGGCTAGCGTTTTTGTTGTCAAAGGTAGACAATTTTGAAAGAAACCAAACCTCTGGAGTATCAGTATTGTTCTAAAATCCTCAAGACCAAGTCTGTCACTTCTCCATAAACCTTTTAGATTTCAAAGATTAGAATAGTAAAGTCCTGCTAGGAAGGCTGCTAGTTTCGATGGTGAGGTGTCATGAGAAATATATTTTTGAATATGCCTGTTGACACATATAGAATGTCCCACTTGTATTTCACTATTAGTGTATTTCAAAACATCTTGCAGCATTTGTTTCATTAGTTTCTGAGTCCCAGTCTTGGCATTTCATCCAATAGATTTTACCCTTGATGAGAACTTAATAACATTTTCCAGTCTAGCTCCTACATTGTACAGTTCAGGTATACATGATCATTTGGTAGTATTTTGACTACTTAAATATCTACTTACATTATTGTTTTCTTCCCCTTCTAAATCCACACTTCTCTATCTGTCATGTCTTGCTAATTTTTTGGTTTATATGCTCCAAGTCCTCATTGGTGGCTGAGTCACCCGATGATTCACTTTCAACCTCCTGTCAAGTTGTAAAAGTAGATTTTCATTTGACATTGTACTGAATCGGGATAATGCTGCATGAAAAATCAAAAGAAAATATTTAATAGAAGACAGCACACGATGTCAGTAAAACTTTGACACAGGTGGACACACATTGGTGTTCTTCACACCAAGTGAGTGGGCAACAGATTTATTCTGTATTTCCTTGGCGTACCAGAGGAATTCCCTGAGATGTGCAGCTGTTATATTAAAGTACACATTTTCATTAGAAAAGTGACCCCGAGCGAAAAGCCGATTAACCTAGATCTCCTGGAGAAGTGTTCATTGTTTTTCAGCAGAATGACACAAGAGCTTCTCTCCATGATATCTCCTATTGGCCTCCCTGCCTCCCCTTCCCCGCCATCTCCATTCTGCTTGGGACCCACAGGACTGACCTTACGCGGTGGGTTCTATCAGTCGGGTTCTCCAGTGTCTGTAGGACTAATCCATAGGGAGAGCTGGGGGGTCTGAAAGAGACGGGCCTATGGCCCAAGTGTACATTCCTGTAGGTACTTCCCATAGATCTCTTCCTCTGTGCCATGTCCTGCTCCTCAGTGGAAGGTCTGGGTTCTTAACTGTCCCCTTCTCTTTGAGCTTCAAGTCTAGAGGCAGAGCACACAGCCCTGCGCATTTTCCCACCATTCCCTACATTATTCCCTTTGTAAATTCTCCTCACACTTATCACTTCCAGCGTTGCACCTACTTCCTGAACAGGTTGTTCTAATATCGTCTCTTACTGCATTACTATCCATTTCCCCCCCGTTTTCTTAGGTACACATAGAGCTGGCTGGACGTTGGTATGGTCTCAAGCATGACTTGTTCTTGTGTCACTCCCGATCCAGGCAGAAAGGACACTCTAAGCCGAAGTGTCTGGGAATTAGATCTAGGATTCGCTGTCCTGCCTGTAGCTGGTTCTGCAGCACACCTGGGGACTTTATCTTACTGCCACATTTTCCTGGCAAATTAGTGCCTGTGAACCTCTGCACTGGTTTTTCTGCTTCAGATTTTGACTTTCAATGAAGCTGGTGTTCCCTCCACTCGAGTCCTGACAAGAGCTCAGATATGCTTCATGCTGATGTTTCGATTCTCCAAATGCTGGACCTTATCCTCAGACTTTCATTTAATTCTGGGATTATGTTAGTCTGTCTTTCTTGCATTGTTTGTTTCTTTCTTTCTCTTCTTGTGGAATCAGGCACCAAACTCATCACCTTGTGTTTGCAAGGCAGGTGCGGGGCCACTGGGCTACATCTATGGGATTTCCCCATGGGTTGGGGAAGGACGCTCTTTGAAGTGTGCCCTCTTTCTTCTCTACCTCTGTCAGTTACTTTTTTGCCTTTGCTGAGACAAAATTCCTGACACCCAGAGTGAGAGGAAAAGGGTATTTTGGCGAATAGTTCATGGAGGTTCCAGTCCATAATCGGCTCCCTCTGAGGCTGGGACGACAAACAGATCTTAAGGAGAGACAACATGGCGCTCACAGTGAGCAAAGGAAGAGAGGCAGTTCACGTCACCCAGCAGCTAGGAGAGAGCAGCAGCTAGGGAGAGACTTCAGCACATCTTTCTCTTTTATCTCATCCAGACTACCAAGATTAGGATGCTGCTAAACCACACACTCACGTGCAGTGGTTTAGTAATCAGGTGTCCTCAGCGCCAGATTTAGCTATCTCTGGCCGAATGAGGCTTTGGGGGCAACTCCAGACCCAGACCATAGCACCACCCTTCCAGGCCTCTCAGCACCTGACTCCACCTCCTCGCTCTCTCCACTCCACTGTGACCCAGTGGAACATGTTAATTCCTACCTCTGGCTTCCAGCGGGGATTGGCCAATGTTGACTCTAGCGCGAGATTCAAGGGAGTGACTGAGACAAGGGTCTTCTTACCACCATCACTAGCTTCTTCCCTTTGTCATTACTTTAAGCTGTTAACTTCCTGCTAAAGGCCAGAGCTGTTTTCCAAGTGGCCCTCTGCTGCTTAATTTCTGGGACTGCTTCTCTTCTTTACTCCGTGCAGCCCTGGGGTTACTGAATCTGGCCTTTTCCCCCTGTTGTGCAGTGTGCCATTCATCGGAATAATGATTTGTAGAAGAGAGTACTCATTCATGGCATGTGTAGACAGGAGAAGGGACTTCAGATCTGCCTCTCTGAGAACAGGGTGCCCGGGTACTTATGGGATAGAGAAGCAGGGTGGACTGAGGCGTGGGGCAAGGTAGTTGGGGTTGAGGAAGAATGAACTAGGCAGTGGTCTCCACACATGTAATCAAACTCCGTGGCCATTTATAGGATGCATTTTCAGAGGATGGCAGTGCTCGCGTGCTGCGAGGTGGAATTTGCTCCTCTGACTCCAGAAGTTTCCCATCAGTCCCTGGGGCAGACCCAGATGGAGGCCGGTGGTTTCAGCCGCCTCCCTCCATGCTTCTGAAACGTAACCATGCTGAGCGTTACCACTGGGACCCTACGTCAGGACTGCTGTCCACCGAGAGGTGGACTGAGTATGAGACTGAACTGTGTGATCTCCAGACCTGGCGGCAAAAGCAAGGGAAGCTGGAGAGTCTGTTTGGGTTGTTCCTTGGTGTCACGGGAGTGCTTACCTTCCAGTTGCAT
Source organism: Petromus typicus (assembly GCA_004026965.1). Taxonomy (NCBI): domain Eukaryota; kingdom Metazoa; phylum Chordata; class Mammalia; order Rodentia; family Petromuridae; genus Petromus; species Petromus typicus. The sequence goes on along the minus strand of PVIR01001204.1, from coordinate 87,535 downwards.
ACTGGTTCTCCTCTATGGTCTAACTACACGTGTAGAAATTCTGTACCCCTTTTCAGCCTCCCACCCCCCACTGAATGTATCCCATCCCGAGTGTGACTGATGCCTTCTCCCAGGACGCTGACCTGACACAGTGCCTGTGGACAGCCTCTTCGGACTTAGCGGCTCACCGGGTGCCTCGAAACCTTACTCGGCTGGACTTTGGGTCTCAGACGCTGCTGACTGCTGCAACCGAGCTTGAGGATCACTGCGCGTTTTTGGACGGGGCATTTGACTGCAGACAGCCTCTTGGGCAGCAGTCCTATAGCTGGGTCAGTTCCTCCCAGCTTAGTTCCTGCCCAGGCCTGGCCTCATTCCCCTCATCCCTAAGTTTCGCTGGTAAAGTATCAGCATACTGTGTAGCGGAAGCACCACTCGCCCAAGTGAAGATGCGAGTCCCCCTCTCTAAGTGACACGAGACTGACTTTCAGTTCAAACCTATCGCCCGTGATGCTAGGACACCTCGGAAAAATCTCCTAACCCAGTTACATCGTGGGTGCAAAAATGGGTGTAGAATATTCACACATAAACCACCACAGCTATCTCTTGGGACATAACTGTCTAATGTAGTTTGCTAAGTACAACCTGCCATTGCTGTGATATTGAGAACTGAGTAGAAATGAGGCTCTTCCTGCTCATTCTGCTGGGATTTACTATCAAGCGTCTCATGTTCCTCCCTGATAACCCTATACACCCCTCTTGCTGAGATTTCTGAAAGTGTTTTGTAGATTGAGCTGGGAGATAACTAGTCATATTTCAATATTTTTGGCTTCCTTATGTTTTTAGGATAATAACATTTTCATATAACTCAGAAATGTATCTTTGTATCTTAAATTGTGCCAGATATAAAAGATAATGTACAGTAAAATGTCCTGAATTGTAGTAAGCTGCATTGAAGCATTTTTGATTCAGAGAAGGTTACATTTGGAGCTTTCCAGTATACTGTATGTCATTCTATTAAGTAAGGTTATTCTGTTATTTTATTAGCATACTATCTTTGTAATGTCTCAACTCATAATTTTTGGTGGGCTATTACTTGCTCTGACATTTTGGAACTCTATTCATACTGTTTTGAGTTGGTACGATGGTGACTTGACAGGCGTTGCTATTGTTGGACCTGTGTTTGTTTTTGTAAGGTTTGGCACTAATAGTTCTTCTCAGCAAAGATGCCAAGGACTGACCTGGAATAGATTCAAAATTAATTTTGAGCTTTGCAGATCCTTCTTCTAGGTCAGGATTGAGGCCAACTAGTAGCACTATATACTCAACCGGAACTGTCACTGCACACTTTTTCCCTCTTCTGTGGATTGGAGGGCCTGAAGTCAAGGATGTTAAATGCATTCATCAGTTAGAAGACAAGCAACACCTAGAATCTCACTTGGAATATTCTAAGGGCCAAACTGTATACAGTAAAGACAGATACTGGATGAATTTTCAATAGATTTCACAAGCAGTGGATTCCTGATTATACCCCATGTGTCAGTGTTGAGAGACTAGCTGTGTTATTTATCTGGTTTGCATGGGGGGAGGGTCAGAGCCTTCTGTTTGACCTTTCTTTGTTATTTGTGCAGATAACAAAGCAGAAGAACAACAGAAATAATTTAGAAGATGGAGAACTCAAAATAAAATAATAACATTAAATTTTAGCCTGGTGTCATCAGTTAAATGACATTGACTATACTAATTCCATCCCAGTTAACTCCAGGGTTATCTGCATCCCTTTGCTATTTGATGTAAAAGCAGAGATTACTTGCATGAATCCTAAAAAGGACAGTTTCAGCGGAATTTTCTACCAGTTAGAAAGTGGTAGGCAAGTCACAGCTTTACTCAGTCAGAATTTGTTAATAATATTCTGGTATTACTTGAAAAAGGCAGCTGTGATAAAATGAGGTAATCATTCTGTTTGCAGCTATGTTTTAAAACATTGCAAATATTGCATTAGTTGCTGTTCTAGACAATCAAGCTCATGGTCATGAATTAAAGGATAAATGTGCAAATTTACCAGATGCATGGAAAAGGAGCATACAAAGTGTGAAATGAAATAATGATTTACTCCTAATACTTGGGTTTTATTAAAATTTATACCTTTCATTATATGATATCTCGTTGTCTTGGACCAGTTTATTACTGGCCCTGAACCTGGGAGTCTATGCTACTTAACTTGGTTGTGTTATAAAATATAGAAAGCAAGTGGAAAAACACAAAGGAGCTTGCGGTAAATGAGATTTGGACAGCCCCAGACAGCTTTATCTAGCAGTGCAAACCAACCTGTTAATGGAAACACCGAAAGTTCTGTGCCTGTGTCTTAGCTTCCAGGTAGAGTGTGGCTGTGAAGGGGCAGACAAGGGTACGGAGTCTTTCATAGAAGCTTGTCCCACTGCTTTGATCCTTGAAAATTAAAAGCTGAAATGTTAACTACTGACAACAAGGTTGCTGTCATGATGCATTCTTAAGCAAACTTGCTTTCTGCAAGTTCCTTTCTGGGACTTCAGGTTCTTGTAGAAATAACTGTACCCTTTTATCCACCAACGTTGGAAAAGTGTACAATATTGCTATGTCTTTCTGGAAAATAATTTCCATCCAGATCGAATGCCAAAGTGGCAAAATGAGAATATCTTCATTCATGAACAAGGTGTACAGTGGGCCCTTTTAAACTGAATCGAGAGGCTACTTTGCTGCTTTACCTTGGTTGCCCCTAAAGTAGGTTTACAGTTTATGTGAAGGATAAAGTCAACTTAAATAAAAAGAACTGTGGCTGAAAAATCTCTCCCAAGTCCAAACAGTGGCTTAACCTAACTACAGAAGCTGAGCCCCAGGTGTTTGTACCCTACCTTATTTTTCTTATCAACAAGCCTGCCAGGTTTTTAGCACGTGACAGCTGAAACGCTGTAGTATTGAGGTCAGAGGAAAACTAGTCCATGGCGAAAGCTGAATATCATTAGCTTGCTGCTGGTTCCATCCCGAGGCAACAACTGACTGACCTCAGCTCCAGAAAACATTGAATAATTTTCAGGCCTAAGGACAGGCCACAGAGTTTGGGCCTTTGAACTTGATGTTTTAATGTCAAATTTAGCTCTGGGGTACTGTGAACTGCCATAACTAATTGCCTTAGTTTCTGGAAATGTGGCTTTAGAACAAGAGACTATCAATTACTATTTAAGTAAAATTACACAACTAATGTTTTGCATTTACAAAACGCTCTCCCATGCATTGCCTCCTATGATTCTCCTATCAATCCAGCAGGGCAGGCCAGAAAATATTTTTATTCTATTTTATAGACTAAAAACTTGAGAGTTATAAAGGCTGAGCGATTTTCCCAGGGATACTGTAGAGCTGATATCTGATCTCTGGCTGCCGGTGCAGTGCCCTTTCCACTGTGCTGTCTGAGAGAGACAGACGTTCACCTGCCAGGTCGCCGGTCAGCTAACTGGATGTGCACCCAGGGCAAGCCCTGTCATTGCATCTGTTGTGTATGTTGCTTTCTCTTTGTACTTCTAACATCACTAGGTAAATAACTTCATTTGATAACAAGGTTAAAGGATATGCCATGGGACAAATCCATAAATTAATTATCTTGAAAAATTTGAATAAAAATTACATTCCATTTTGAGCAGAGGTTTATTATAATTTAAAATGTCTTTGTTAGGATTTTCAGTGGGCTCTTATTTCAATTGCTTTTAGGTGGATGACACAACTCATTTACTTCAGATTCAGAAAAACTCTGAGTAGATACAGACATACTCAGTGTCTTATGGTCTGCGCTCTGCATTTTGTTTTTTAAAATTCCATTTCCTGATCAGAGAGGTAATGCATTTTATATGCATAGATTTAAGGAAGGGTAAACATGAATCAATCTAGAATGATCAAAGTCAGTAAAGTATTGTCTAATCCTGTATTATTAAAAGAAAAAAAATCAAAGAAAGGAAGGAAAGATTAAAAGGAAGGAAATTAATATAAAGATATAAACTTTGCTACAAAAGATATTTGAGTCATACTCATGCTCCATTTTCATCTATCCTGGTGAATTTTTGCTTCCTAAAATCCTCCCATTTCTATTTGTGTGGTTTCACGTCTGGTATATCAAGCATGTTAACCTGTATTCTACTCTATGAGACATTCTGCAATATTTATAAATCACCCTAAATTTGTCTCATTGCATTCTCTGGCTAAACCTCTAATTCCAAAGATCAGAGTGCTGAGTTTTAGAGCTGGAAAATGAACGTGAAGATGCCTCAGCTACAGAGACCTGATCAGTACACTAACATTTGCAAGTCACCAGAGACGGATGTTGGAGGATGGCAGATATGATGGTGCCTGGCATCTATCCCCGCTGCTTTGATTGGTCCTGGCTCTTTGGGGTTGTAAAGAAACAGAAACATAGAGATCGTGCAGTTGGAAATGTTTAGAAAATTTTACTCATCGCATGGTGTTTATTGTACAACGAAGTCAGACATTAACCTAGATTAAGCCTGGCTCGAAGGCAATTTTTCATACAGATCTTGAAACTATGCTTTTGTTGTAGCAGAAGAAGATGCATGATTGACACCTCTGGCAGGAACTCTGCATGATGACAAGATGATATTAATACCATAGTTCAGGGATGGTATTGGGTAGATTTTGTAGGATGCCTTGAGGACTTTTCTGTCAGGTAAAGCATTCATAAATCACAAAAAAAAGGGATGTTGGCAGTATTGCAAGGACTGTATATACTGGTAAAAGCACAAAGACTGAGCCAATGAGTAAGTAAAAACTATTATTCTAGTGCTCTGGAATTTAAATGATTGATCATAGAGGGAGGAGACAAAGATGAACATTAGACTTGAATGCCAAATTTCATGGCAAGACGTGGGCTGAGGAATCACATTTGGATTCCAGGCCCTGCTGTGGAATGTCCAAGAAATGCGTGTCTTTTGGACATAATATTCAGAATGCAAATATCAGCAATTCCCATCGACGGGGTAAATCAAAATTCCTCCCCCACTAATATTTGCTTATTTATTTATATAATTTTTGTAGCTGCAGATCATAGTAGCCTTGAGTTACTTAAAAATTCATGAAAACTTTTTCCAGAGTGAGATTTTATTAACCACATGGCATTTATTATACCATGGAACTAAAACAAAGCCCTAGTTCAATCACATACAAATTTCGTGAAGACGCTTAAAGCTCTACTATCACAACTTTTCAAGTCTTCTAATTCTGCTCTTTTCTTGCTTGCTGGGAAACCACATGTAACAAAGACAGCAATTTTGTCTGAGGACTTTGAACTCTTCCTTTTCTATCTCATGGATTTTAATGTCATAGAATTTTGAGTTATCAGAAGTTTACATATCAGTTCCATTAGAGACAGTTGCAGTTAATAGATGCCTTCCAGGGGCCGGGGATATAGCTCAGTGGTTCCGGCGCCTGTCTTGCAAGCGCAAGGACCCAGGTTCAATCCCCGGTAACCACATAACAATACTGGGTGTGGAGACTCATCCCAGCAGCAACCAATACCACATACCACAGTGCCGGGTGTGGTGGCTCACGCCTGTAATCCCAGCACTCGGGAGGCAGAGGCAGGAGGATTGCTGTGATGTGAGTTTGAGGCTGAGCTCAGGGCCAGCCTGAACCACAAAGCGAGACCCTGTCTCAAAAAACTTAAAAAAAAAAAAAAAATAGATGCCTTCCAGAGGGACCAACTAGGGAAGCAGAAACAACCAAAGGAACTTAGGGAATATCAGTGTTTGCCCATCCTTACCTCTGTATTTGTGTGATGACACACTCGTAGTAGAAAAGTAGAAAAGAGGAGTTGGCTCTCCATTTCTTTTGAGTGTTAGAAATGCAAACTCAGACTGAAGAGCCCTCAAGTTAATCCAAGCCATTTAATATTGGGAGTGAACAAAGTCACTCTTTGGTCATAGGTCCCAGGTGACCGTGATGAAATTATGATCAGAACGTGTGGCTCCAATAGCAAGAGTCATCTTGAGGTTCAATAAACTATCAGGTATGCAGTTGTGCAGAAGTGTACGCTTCGGGGTGGATATATGCACTGATGTTGCAGTCTGAAGTGCATTTCTGGTTCCAGAAAGCACGAATACATGATGGAGACCGAACATCTCAGCAGTACCCTTACACTTCATCCTGAAGGGGTTTCCGTGCGAGCTTTATGCTTCCTGTGCAACAACGAAGTGGATCAAGGCCTCCCTGGCTTGTATTATTATTATTTTTTTGACTCATACACTTTCCATTACACTCAAAGAAATATATAAGCTATCAAAGGCCTTTGGAAACTGAAAAAAAAAATCGTACACGTGATCTATGATATAGAAATAACCTTTACAAACAAAATGCCCAGATCAGGGCTGTCTTTAAAGATTACTGTATAAACATTCATTCCTTTTTTGATAATTGTTTTCCTATGCAGTGTATACTATATATTTAAATATATACTTGCCTCTAGATAATGTTTAATTTCTCTGAATTTTATTACATGACAAAAATATGACCTATTGAAGAATCATTTGGAAATAATATTACAACATGTTTAAATTGGGTCTAAATAAACATTAAAACATATACTGAAATGTATTATCTATTATGCCTCAAACTTTGACAAATTACTGCTCTTTTTCTCATACTTAGAAGTTGTACGTTTTGCTGTTTTAAAAAGCTAACTTGTTTTTGTAGTTTTTGTCTTTTGTTTCTAAATGGCAGGGTAAAAGAAAAGGTTTCAAACTGCGGTTTCCAAGCACTTATCCACATATAATTCATTGAGGGTTTGGAAAGTCTTTATTTCTAACAAATTATAAACCAAATTGGGTAAAATGTTATTTTATTTTCCCTTCTCAGAATGGTTTTTAAAGTATTTCATGTGCAGTGATGTGATACCTAAAATTTTTGATCAGACATATGCAATTTACAGGTTCAGTGTTGATCATCATGAAGAAAAACCTTTGGAATTATCGATATTAAACCTATCAAGATGATATATTATGAATATTTGAAAGTCACTCTTAAAAACTGGAGGAAAGAGAACATTGAAAAGAAGGGTACAGCGCGAATCCCACTGTCAAAGGGAGCTCAAGCTTTAGATTTGAGAAAATACAAGAACCCAGGACTTTTAGGATATTGCTAGCAGGATATGATAAGATTAGTGAAGAGCCTTATTGTGTCATCACAGAGCTGAATCAGCCCCCGCCTGTTTCCCTCATCCTTGGCCACTGCAGTAAGAGATTCATGACCTCAGGAAGGATTATTGGCTCATTCCTGGTCAGACGCTCACTGCAGGCCTCTGGGAGAGAAGCAGCAGCCCACTGCCAGCCCCACTTTCGTTGTACACATAAGGGAAGAGGTACAGGTCCTTTCCCATAAGGAAGTGACGACACTATCTTTAGAAAGCATTGCACCAAAATGAGCATTTTCCATTACTCATTCATTATATAACTAAGAATAAAACTTATTTAAAAATGAAGCCTAAGAAAATGTTTGAGTCATAGTTTTAACCTAAGTAACAAACTGAACTACTGAGTTACAAGAATATCCATCTGACCACCATTGCTGCCATACACACTTATTTGATAAACCCTTGGTGGCTCTCAGATACTTCTAGTGTAAAGAACAACAGCTAAACAATTATTTTGCTCACAGGTTTAACATGATCCCTCTTTGTACTATAGTAGGTATTTGGATTCTTTGTCTTCATATTTCTCCTTGTTTCAGAAAATAGCCAAAAGTTCATCCCTAGCTTCAGAGATGAACTTTATTGGACCGAATCGCACTCTTTGGACCACAAGCATCAGTTCCCAATGAATGATCTGGGCGAGAGAAAAATCAGAATCTATTTCCTGGGGACGTCTGTAAAAAAAGAATCCGTGTTTTCTCAGAATTTATTTTGGAGAGATATTTTCTATTTCTCTCCATAGTGTGAGAGGCCGAGGTGAGGTCTCACCTCACGCATTTTGCTGAAATGAGAACCGGCAAATCCAAAGTCAGGGCGGAGGCGCGGCGCAGGACGGCAGAAGCACGGCGAGACGGCGGTGGGCCCGCGAGGTCCGCTGTACCTGAAGCTGTGACTACTTGTGGGTCTTAAATGAGCCCCAGGTGGACTTGATCGTCTCGGCCAGGCTGCGTTGGCACTATTGTTATTTGCAGCTGTAAACCATCCTGTTCGTTTGCCAGAAAACTTTGGCCAGCAGTGAAACCTGTTAATTTACCAGTTGCAACATACACCAAACATGTTGTGATATTAACCTGATAGAGGCCAGAATAGAAGTAAAAGAATTGCAAATTAGCAGATTGAATATACATTCTTCAAAGAATATCTGTCCTTTTGTTGAAGCACATTTACTCTCTTGTTAGTTGTCTTAAATTCAAAAGAAAAACTTAAATTTTGATGGGGGGAGGGGAAACCGTTTGAGGATTAAACCCAGGACCTTCACACGGAGCTGCGTCCCCAGCTGTTTTTTTAAAAACTTGAGACATGCTCTTGCTAATTGCCCAGGCATGCCTTGGACCTGTAATCCTCCTGTTTCAAGTGCTGACATTGTAGGCGTGTGCCACCATGCCGGAATTGAGGAACTCAATTTTTTGTGTACTCTATGAGACTAAATTTTTTGTTTTTTAAAACTTTTTCTTCTACTGCAGTATCTTTCTCATAGGTTCAGATTCTATTAGTGACCTCAATTTTTTTCCCTCTTGGAGACCAGGAAAATACAAAATATAATAGGTATTCAACAAATGTATGTTGAGTTAAGGCTATGATATTGGTATTATGAATTATCTATCTCAACCATTTTTATAAAAAACACAATTTCATAACGAAATAAGAGAATAACAGCAGCTAACACACCTTGGGTTATTATCCTCATAGAGGTCACTCGGAGTTAAACCACTGTTTTCAAGTTGGGCCGCACATTAGAATCATCTAAGTAGTATAAAGATGCTGGTTCTCAGGTTTCACGTATATGAACTCAGTTGGTAAATCTTATTAAAAAATTGTAAGGCCAATCTCAAGTTTCTGGCTCAGAAGTTCTCAGGTGAGGCTCCAAATTTTGCATTTCTCACCAGTTCCAGGCCATACTGATGCTGCTAGTCTGGAAACTACTGCTTCAAGCAAATACACTGTTGATTACGCAAATCAGAATGTTCTGGGCTGGGGTGAATTTTTAAGGTCCCCAGATGATTCTAATGGAGAGAGAGAGGCAGAAAACTATTGTCTGAAGCAGAGGAGCATGCTGGTTTTTATTTGCTGTTTAAGTACTCACAGAGGCTCTTTATTCCTCTAAAACATTCCTTTTATGTCTCAAATGAACTCCTTGACCTACACATTATATCTCACTAGAAAAAGTCAATAAACTTAAAAAGAAAGAAAACACTAAAGTTGTTTACTCAGCAGACTCACAGACCAACTCTCTCCTCTCCAAGGAAGAACCGTGGATCAACTCAAAAAGAATTTTAGGCAGGATCCAGTCAGGAAACAGCGACCCTACAGAGGGGAACGATTCTCATGGATTATGTAAGAGATTTGCAGCTGCTGCAAGGATGAAGCAAGGAGGAGATGGAACAAAATCTAGGGGCTCAAGTTACCGAGGAAAGCTGGGGCCACGGATGGGCTTTTCCGGTGGTAGCTGGAGCCAAGGAAAAGAGGCATATCATTTCATGTCTAGTTGGGTTAGAATTGTAACCTAACTTAACGATATGTTTGTGTATGTGACACAGGTATTTCTGTGCATATTAAAGTCTCCTTTGAGCAACTAGCAACCTATTCCCACTGCTATACATTACTGCCCTTTATCCAGGGTTTAGTTACCGTGGTGAACTGTAGAGTGAGCATCGTAAGTGGAAAACTCCACACATAAAACAATTCATCAGCTTTAAATCACACACTCTGAGCCCTCTGATGAATTCTTCAGCTATTCATCTCCCTTCATCTTCAGCCTGCCTGGAGAGGAACATGTATCTCTTTGTCCCACATATATGCATGCAGTATAAGCTACTCTCTCACTAGTTACTCAGTGACATCTCCATTATCCTACTGCTGCAATACTGCACTAAGTACATATAAAATTCTGTCCTTTTGGGGTGCTGAGCATCTAGTGGGTGTCTTGGAACATGTCTGAAAGACAGAAGGAAGGCTACGACTAGTGTACCAGTTTTAAATCTTCCCCTGATTTAATCAGTGACTCAAGATTGGAATAATCCCTCCCCTGGTTTTAGGACATGGATAATAGTTTCTTTGATTTACTTGTTTTAAACCACAGAGTGATTCCATATATGTCCCTGACTGCCAGGATTTAAACTCTCGAACAGCTAGGCAAGACTCTTGCTTCCTTTATTGACACATTATGGTCTCATTTTGCAACAGAAATAGCCTCAAGTGTGCTACGGTCCAGTTCAAGAAGATCTCTTGCATTTCATTGCAAACTTTCTTAATGAAGCCATTCTGATTGGCTTGCATCTCTTATATGGATGGAATATGGAGTTAATTTTCCAGTTAATTTGCCTTTCTGCCTCATTTCCATAGCTTCCTAAGTGGGTCTTTCGTGTCCAGATTGTCTGGTACTCTTGTCCATAATTTCTTAATTATCATATCTTCTGTGTCCAGAATTATAGTCATGATGTTCAAGTATGACATATACTTTTACATACTACATAATATTACTAATTACTAGTTGACACTTCAACTTCTATCTGTTCTGAGAGAATGCATTAAGAACCCACCTAATGGCTCCACATTAAGAAATTAAGAATTGCAACAGCCTCACTTTAGACCTAGGTGGGTAGCACCACCCCTGGGGCCTATTAGTGAATTAGCAGATTTAGCATTATATACGGCTCATAAAAATACTGGTTTTTGGCTCACCCAACTCCATTGTAAACCTCTGGGTCATGGCTTACTTCCAAAAAGAAGTTGGAAATTCACAGCTTACCTTTCCCATGTTCCCTACAGCCAGGATCACTGAGGAGCTGGTGTAACGGGTTGGAGGTCAGTAGTGAGGTACAGGGTGTGACTTTGTTGTTGATGTGGGCAAACTTGATCACAGACCACTTGCTGTCCTGCAAGAGAGGGGCTGTGCTTCACATTTTTGTACTGAGTGGGAGCTCAGGCAACAGTTTTTGTTTTATTTTGTTTTTGCCGGTATAGATTGTGGCTAGAGCGGTGTGTTCTGGACTGAGCCATAACACTTCTCCTATTCTGCAAATTTCTGATAATGGTAGACGCAGCAGGTTCTAGACAAGTCCATTGTTAATCTAAGAATCACTTCTGGAAGCCAAGAGTCAGTCTTGCTCCCTCAACATATTCATTGCTCTTTAAGTGCCTATTTCTGTGTATTAACTACTTTTCTGGTTACATTAGCTAGAGTCCTTCTCTCTTCAGCTAAATTCTGTAAATCAAAAGGCATTATTTCCCCTGATTTCCAGAAGCATTCTTCACATTTGTTAAAAAAATTCTGTTTTAGGAGGTAGCAAGAAAATAAACAAATCTCAAGATCTTTTGGCTTGCTAAATTTGTTCATGAATTTTAATTAGTCATTTCCAGTTTTAATTGACATTATTTACTTTCATCCATGTTACGCACATATACAAGGCTTAAAAAGTCAGATTTTTAATGAAATATATAACAAAAAACCAGTGGCTATCGGTGTCCGCTTTTGGTGCTATGTTGCTGTTACCGCACAGTGGAAAGGTGGAAAGGCGAGTGAATGCGTGCAGAAGAACAAAGCACAAGGAGGCGGCCCGCTTTCCCGCAAACAGCCTGTTCTCCCGTTACAAAGCAGATCTGCGGGGAAAGACGCGAAATGCTGGAAGGCCGACACCCCTCACCTCCGCGCCTCTCGTTAGGCCCCACCTCCCACACCTCTGCACCGGGAGTGGGGGCGCCAGTGCACTGACCGGGGGGTCACGTCCTGCCACAGTCACATGCGAACAACCACGTCAACATTACTAACAACTGCAACATGCTGTCGAGTCAAAGGACTGCATTCTTTTTCTCATTCATCACATTTTTTCCTCTGAGTAGATAACTAACTTTCCGGTGTACCTTTGCTGATTTATCTACTAATTCCCTGGCAAAGTGTATAAATCTCCCTTGGGATATTAAAAAACATCAGATAACTTTGTCATTTCTTTTTCTTTTCTATTTCTGGTTTGAAGCTGTCTGTCCTGGAGCCCTCAGTCTAGACTAGACTTGCCGCTCAGCTGTCATTTGTATTTCTCTTCCAGGCTAAATTTATTTCATGAATTTTAGTTTTTCAGGTCATGGTGTATTTATTTTGGCTAAACCTTCATTTTCACCAATAGTTTTCTGAGGTAAATTTTTTATTTTGAACGGAACTTGTCCTCCTCTGTTTTGTATTTGATTAGCATGCTGGGTGTTGAATTCTGTTTTCACATTTCAACTTAATCCCTTGTGTTTAGTGTGCTATTCCAGCCCTGAGCAATGCCAGACATTCTCTGTCTTTCCAGAGAGTGAAAACTTTCACTCCGGGGTTCAAGGGCGGCACCTCTGCGGATACTCGGAATTGAAGAGAAGCACCTTTACTCCATAAATTTCCAGGTTATTCTGTGTCCACCCCCGCCTGCACATTATATTTCCGAGATGGTCTTGTCTGCAGTGTCTGCGACCCTCGGGGCCCCTGCAGTCCGATATTACAAGATTGTTCTGTCCACTACATCAGTAACCTCCCATTCTGCGTTTTAACTCTTCAGAGTTGTCACCATTCTGCCATTTTTGTTCTTGTCTACTTATCCCTTTTAATTTCCCCATTATTAATTTAGAGGAGTTGGGAGAGTAGAAAGGGGAATAGGAGCATGCATATAGCTTGTCATGTTTAATTGGAAATGTTTTGATCATTGGTTTTCACATGTACTTACAGGAGATCTGAATCATAAATAATTGATTCCTTCTTGTTTACAGATTTTAACACTTTTAGCCACTCCAGAAACTTAGTAACATAACTATGTTAAATATAAAAAAAAAGACCAGTTCCTTAGAATTTAGTGTCTTCAGGAGGATATTTTTTGAAGGTTTCTAGAATACTCTATAATTTCTACTTTTCATTTCAGTTCAGTTGACTGTTAAGATTGGTTTATGTCACCGCTTGCTTAGCTGCCTTCTTTTAAAAATAACAAACAGTGGAGTGCATGTGTAGTCTTTGAATAACTGGATCTATTTTTTTTTTAGTGCTTTGATATTTATATTTTAGATACTTATTAATTCACAAAGGTATTTCAGGGTATTTTTATGCCAGAAGTAGCAACACTTTAAACTTTCATCTAGGAAATGTCTGAATTTAAAAGAGGATTTTCCTTTGGGCCATTACCTCAAAGCTGCTCCCTGAATCTAAGAGAGAAATGTAACTAGATGTAATGTGGAATTATTAATTGCCAGACAAAGAGACACCCAGGTAAGTAGGAGGGATGTACTTGGCGTCTCTGGAAAGAAGCCAGTATTTATCGTCTTAAGTGCCTGGGTTTTATGTACTTGTAAATGTAACCTGTGATATCTGTAGAAAATTAAATTGAAAAAAATGTAAGGAAGAAAGAGAAATTCATCAGAAAAACTATCTTCAGAGACTAGCTACTCTTAATTACTATCAACATTTATCCAATGTGATTTCATACATAAATATGCAGGAAGAAGTTCTTTATTATAGGAAATTCCAAGTGTTTACAAAAGTAGATAGAAGAGTATCATTGTCTATCAAGCACAATTGGCATTTTACCACACGCGTTTCAGTTACCTCTACCCTCCTATCTGGTCACCCCTCCCCTCCCCTTTTCTTGTTGGGGTATTTGAGTACAAATCTCAGAAATTATCTAATTTTCACCTGTAAATATATCTTAAGATATAACATTTTTTCTTTTCTGTTTAACATAGCTGCAACACTTTTACCAGTTATGCCAAAATTAAAATTGCAAGTCTTTAATATCTACTGTCAACCCATGGGTAAGTTTTCCTGATTATCACAAAGATAACTTTTTTCATATATAGTAAAGGTTTGTTAATAAGAATCTAAACAAAATCCCTGTGTTATATAAAAATGCTATGTCATTTAAATATTTTTGGTCCATATATATTTCTCCACTTTTAAAATAGTGAAATTTCTTTGTGGAAAGATCTGTCATTTATAGATTAATTCACAATCTGAAATTAACTTATTATTTCTTTATGATGTCACTCAATATTTTCCCTTATTACCCTTACTAGAATAATTGGAAGCTGTATTCTGAAACTTGATTTGATTCTGGCCCTATTTTACTATTAGTTTTTATTTCTTGATAGAAACACTCCATAGAAGGCGCTATGTAATCCTTGCTACATTGTGTTATGAAGTACGTGTCTGCCTGTCTCGTCTTTAATACTTTCAGTGGCCTGTATCACTTGGTTTTTGTGGTATCAGCCTGATCTACCCACAGTTAAACTCCTAAATAGTTTGATCAACCAGTATGAACTGGTTTTATATTACCCTCAAAATGGTAACATTCTTTTGTCATTTTTAATTTCTTTTTTTGCATTTGTTACCTAGAATTATCCTAGGAAGAACTTCCTTTCACTAAATATTTGATTATGCAGAAATAAAACTAGCGTAGGAAAATCAGGATGATGTTTTTCTTTTTAATTCTCAGCATCTTGAATGAGCTAGTAACCTCCATACACCTTTTCTAAAAACCCTGTTTGCTGAGAGAGTTTTCATCTCACGAAACAATTCCAGGTGCCCATTAGTGGTGACCAAGGATGACTCTGGTGGGGGATGTTGGCAGTGGGTGAAGTTAGACACGCATGTGGGCAGGAGAGACGGAGGAAACGTCTGTACTTTCTGCTCAGTGTTAGAGGTGATGTCGAGAAAATGTACACAGACACCCAAATGGACGCTTGGCCAACCCTGGGACATCAATAAAAGCAAGTGAAAGGGGAAATAAAATGCTCAGGAAATGGCCATATTTAATAGTGGAAATATATAATTTACTTAATCATTCATTTTTGAGTTGATAATTGTTATTGTTAATGTCAATATGATTATTTATATAAAATTGTAGCTAAATGTCTGATGATATCTTTAGGACACATTCTAAAAAGCAAAATTTCAAAGCCAAAGAATTTAAAGTTCTTTGTTGTATAATGACAGGTCTAATATCATTATTTAATATAGAGCTCTTCTTTAATTATCTTTTTCTTGAGGTAGAAAATTTATTTGAAGTTGGTGACCATTTCTGTTTAACTACTTCTCTTGCCTTGACATTACCATTGTGGAATACAATCACACTGTAAGTGGTGTGATAACTTCTGTGGACTGAGAAAGCTGAGACTGCAGGAGGGTCTTTTGATGGGTGACTTTCCACAGAAAGAAATGGTGTGCTTCCCATGGTGACTTTGGGGAGAATATTACTCTCTTTCAGGAAGTACTAAGAAATAGTCAGGAGTCCCGTTCGTCTCATGGTCTGCTGGCTCCAAACATCATTCTGTCTCTCTCTGGGAATAGAGAAAAGGCTACTATGCAAAGTAGTACCCTAGATAAAACCCAGAGGCACATACTCAGAAATTTGGCCATTTTTACCTTAAAAAGAAGCAGCTGGTATTGCTTGATTCTCTTTGGTGCTAGAGAGATATAATTTACATATCAAAAAACTCATTCATTTAAGTGTGGCACTTGTCCAGTTATGAAGCCCTCACCCAAATTCAGTTTAGAATACTTCCTTTATTTTAAGAAAATAGTTGCACCTAATCTCCATGCTGGCCTTGGCTTTGATATAGCTCTAAATGAATGGCAATCTGGGGTCTTCTGGGAGCAGATTGTAACACAGGAATTCTGGAGGAACATGTATTTATCAGTGAACCCATGTAGTTGTTTACAACTTGGTAATCAATGGTAGAGTTATGTTAGATTTATGAAACAGAATGAGTTCAGATGTTTCTGAGATTTGATGCTGTGTATTTGTCATGTGATGATATCTTTTTCCTTAGAGAACAACCCCTCCCACTCCAAAGAAATCTCAACCTTTTCTCAAACATTTGTTTCTTTTTGAATTGAGATTTCACATGAATTTGGGTGGGTGAAGCTCTCTTTCGATTTCTAGAAAATAATGCATTTTGACAAGGTTTTACAAGTAACTAGTACAGAGTTGTACACAGTACTTATAATGTAAAGCCTTTGTCCACCATGATTTCTCCTTTGGATTTTATTCATTCATGTGCTTCTTTTATATATATTCATGAGAGATCAGACTATTAGTTTTCAAATTGTTTTGCATTAATTTTCTTTTTTGTATATCTATGTGATATGTGGATATTTTAAATTATTTTGTTAAATAAAATACACTAATAAATACCTGCATATGGTTTTTTAGGGACATTTGTTTGATATGGTGGGTTCTTATTTTCATTAGTATTTGTGAATTGTCTATTTTTAGAGTTTTTTTTAATTGAACCTTATATTTCAACAATAGGAAACCTCCAAAATCTAAGGTGACAGCTGACATTATGAAGAAATAGATTTATAAAACACACGACATGGACGGTAAACTCTCCGAGCCTCACCTCCCCGTTTGTAACCAGCCATGTGATTCTTTCAACGCTAGTCCAGCTCTCTTGAGATTTGGAATATTCAAAGTGAGAAACTTTGTACTTTGTTGGCATGAACTTGTTTCTTTCCATACAAATACTTACAGGGCTTTATTTATCTTTGTAATGAAATTTTCCTATAACATGCCTTGCTATGATTCTCCCTTATTAGTTTTATAATACAAGTAAATCATTTACATCGGAAGACAGACTTCCATTTTCATCAGTAAATGTCTTTTGTATTATATTTTCAATCTGAAATGCTGTACTCATTGAAGTATTTCATCAATAATTCTAATTTAGCCATTTATTAAATTTCCATGTCCCAAACTTTATTATTTTCATCTTTAAAACTTCTCTGCACTTTTTTAGAAAAACATTCTGAATTTTTATCTTCAGGTCTCTGATTTAGTATCTTTGATCAGTCAGCTTTAGTAATGACTAACTTTTCTTGCAGCTTTCTATTTTAATTTAGCCTTTTTATTTCAATGGTTTATATGATGTTAAATGCTATTTAAGTGTTTTTCTCTCTAAAATCTGCTTCTGTTTTAATGTTTTAGTTTTTGCTTTCCTTTTGAAAATGTCTATAAGTTTACTAGTTTTTTTTCTTTTATTGTGGAAAGAAGTTCCCTTGCGCCAAAGAGTTTGTTGTAAGTCCTGTATTTCCTATTTATTTTCTATTTATTCCTTCTACTGATGTTTGCCAATGAAGAGGGCCTGTGGTTGCCTTCTCATCTGATTTATGTCTTACTGGATAACAGCGGATTTCCAGTGGAGGACGAGACTAATGTTCATAAGTTCTAGCCTATGAAACTGCTATAGATTTTCTAGATTGAGATAGATTGTGTGCTATCATTTATCTGTTGCTTGATGATTTGAACAGGAGGAATAAATACAAAAGTAGGTTGCCTGTGACTGACTGACAGAATTGTTTTTATTTTCATGTTCGCCTGTAGTATTCTACTTGTTGAGGCTGTCTGTATCTCTACCCTCTGCGATACATTTACCACTCCACCTCCTCATTCTTATTCCTTCCTCCACTGCTTTTTGTGTTTTGGGAATCTTATCCTCCAAGAAAGGAAGGTAGTGACGAGAGACTCCTCTCGCTGTCTCTGTGGAGATTTGTGTCTGCGTGGGGTTAATTATCTGGTCTTCCAGTCATACTGTCCTTGGGTGTTGGCGTGTGTGTTACAGAGCGAGGAGTGGGGGACACTATTCCTCTACTCTTTCACGTGGATGGTTTTCTCTGTTCCAACTGACTGCTGATTGTGATTTACAATTGATCTTTTTAGTTTCCAAAGTTAATGGAATTTTTTCTGTGTCCAGTGGTAGGATGAGTACAGCTCAGTTTTTAGTTTCACCTTTTTTTCTCCTCTGTCTTTGTAGGTATTTCAGCAAGCAGTGGGATACCATGCATTGTGGACTGCAAAGTGCTAATTTTGAAGTAATCGTTTGGATTACAGTTTTAAACATTGATATATAGATCATATTGTGGCATCTTTTTTGTATCTCTTTTGTAACTTTAATTGAAACACTGCTTTCATTTTTAACTCTTTCTCAAAAGCAACAAATTTTAAAATCTAAGTCACATTTTAAAAACTATCCAGAACTTCTCACCAGAACAAAACAGTGGTGCGTATCCTTCAAAGGTCCAAATTTAAATTCTACCAAAATCATCATCAAACAAACAAACAAACAAAAATCCCCAAACCCACACAGGAATCAAAGTAACAAAATCTCGTTGTAGGCTCAGTGCCTGTAGCAGTCTCTGCGGTGCTGTCTAACTGTCCTTCGCCTGACTTTTAAAAATTAACATCCTACCTTATCAAAACATACATTTTCCACTGGCAGGTTTCTTTTTTTAATTGTTGGGGTAGTTTATTACACAGCAATAGATAACTGATACAGCAATAAAAAACTGATAAACTTCCCTAACAATTAAAAAGAGAAATCTTTAAGGAAGTCACAGTCAACTGCCTGACTTGTTTCGATGGCACTGCAGCATAGGTGGTCAAGAAGGCTATTTGCAGCATACATCACTGGGGTGTTCATCTTCAGGGTTCAGCTTTCTTCCTTACAGTGTAAAATACCCACAATCCCAAGTTTGAAGGGACACAGATGATCTCCTTTGAGAATTCCACAGGACCATACAGACTCCCAAGCTGTTCTTCATAGAGTGGCGGGGCTTCTGTCAAACTGACACGGTTTTCTTGTGTAAAATATTTCCCACCCTGTTTCAGTACTTTCATCGAGAGGTCCAGAATCAGCCTGAGCAGCTCCCGTGTGGAATCCTCCCCTGGAGACATGGAGATGGGGATAGCTCTTGAACGATTCTTTGGCATACCTCTTCAGGACTGGGATAATGTCTTCGGTTAGAACCTGATAGCTGTCTCCTTTAAGATTGTCTAAGATGTCACTATATATTTTGAGCATGCATTTCTTGTATGCGTCAACCACCATTTGTTCAGTCTCCACCACAGTGACCATCTTTGGTTTCAGTTTGACTCTTTCTCATAATATGCCACCATCTCCACCTCCCAGAATCAGTACATCTTTGCCAGTGTAATATTTTTCTCCACTCCCCACGATGGCCCAAGTGTATGCCAAATCACTCTCTGCCAAATGAACATCCCCACTAAGGATGAGAATATTTCCGAACTGCTTCGAGTGCAGGATTTTAATCTTCTGGTAAGAAGAGTCTTCATCGTGCACTACTTCATCCGAATCACATTCAACCAGGCTCTCATCAGCAGTTGGCCAGTATCTGTTGATGGCCTCCTCTTGAACTATGGTTGGTAAAGGCTTCACCCACCCAATACAGGCTTGACTCAGTTCTTTCATTCTTTTCTCTACTTTGTTCAAAAGGTTGTCAATTTCTTCTTTGCCTTGGATACCACTGCCATAACTCTGAACATCCAGCAATGCCAGTCCAAGTGGATAAATCCTCAGATTGGTGAAACTCATTTTTGTGTAGGTTGCCAGGTTGCCATGGTCCTGCCAGGTACACACCGACTCTGCCATGCCCTACTCCTGGAAGATGAACTTTGCAGAATGGTCTCACCATCAGCTTTGGAGCTGAGCATGAAGTTGAGCATGCTGGGCCATGCTGCTGTGATAGCGGGGCAAGGCCTGGAGCCGTGCCTGGGGAGGCAGCTGCAGCACACTGGGAGCCATGTGGGCTGCAGCTGTGGCATCTTTTAGTCACCTGATAAGCTAATTACCTATCTTTCTAACTTAGAAGGCAGAGAATTTACCCTATCTGTTCTGATGATAATTTTATTCTTACTGGAATAGGCTAATTATTGTGAGAGTGGATTTTCCTTTCAATGACATTGTAAACTGAAATCATGATTTTTTTCAGTTATTCCTCAGGATTCAGTCTGGCCAGAATAACTTTCATTTAGCATTTAGTGCTTATAATTATTTGAGCTACATTCTATAACTAATTCATCTTTCCCATGCAAAAAGGATTTAATATTACTTAAATCTGTACTTGGTAGAAAACAAGGTTTATAGTAAATGCTTAGGTCAGCTGTCTTCCTAAACTTACTTTCAAATCTTTCTTGGCCTGTTTCATTTCTACATGATGTATGATGAAGAACTGGCTCTGGCCCAGTACTCATTGAGATATTCAGTTTGATGAAATGCTGCCTCTTGAAGACAATTTTAGCTCTGTAGGTGTTCCAGTAGGAAATGGAATGGTTGGCACCATCTCCAAGTGACAATACAAGTAGTTCTTTTCACTTTCTCTCTCCCTCTCTCTTTCCTTCTTTCTTCCCTCCTTCCTTCCTTCCTTTCTTTGTCTGGTAGAACCTTCCGAGGTTGTATGGGAGAGTGGAATACATGTAGAAGTATGATCTATGGCAATGTATCGGTTATCTACTGCTGTGTAATAAACTACCCCAACAATTAGTTTTAAACAACCAGTGAGCTCACAGTTCTATAGACTGGGAATTTGGATGAAGCTCAGCTAAGTGATTACTGTGGTTTCTGGAGTTTAGTCATTTGTTTAATGTTGCCTGCTGGTCAGGCGGCTGAACCATGAGAGGTAGACTGGCCTGAGAAAGCGTAATCGTTATGTCCGACAGACGGGCTGCTAAGCGGGGGCGCCTGACCTGCTCATCTCTCCTCAGTTGTCGGGGAAGACACAGTGGCTCAGAGAATTTCAGGTGAGGAGAAGAGCGCATGCAAGGCCGCCCGGGCCCTACACTAGACTCTGGCTGTATGTTGTTTCTGGGGTCTTATATCAGTCAAAACAATAGCTAGGGCAATGGAACCAACTCTGCCTTTTAATAAGATGAGTTGCTAACTCACATCGCAAAAGGTCAGGGACAGAGAGAGGGATGGCGGTTGTGACTACTTTTGCAAACTCCAGTAGAATATGTTTAATACAGAGGTAGCCTGATAAATCCATGAGGGTATTTGTTTCCTACAGCGAATGTAACAAATTAGTGCAATTCAGTGGCTTAATATACATTTATCCTTTTAGACTTCTGGAGGCTAGAAAGCCAAAGTCAGCCTGCCTGGTGAATCAGAGGTGTCAGCGGGGCTGCCCTTCGTTTCAGAGGTTGCAGAGAAGCATATTTCTTGCTCTCTCCAGGGACAGCTGATGACTACTTCGACTCCTTGGTTTGTGTTTGCATTACTCCTGTCTATCTCCGTCTCCATTTTTACATCACCATCTCCTCTTGCACGATAAAATTTCCCTCTTATAAGTATATATGTAATTGTACTTAAGGTCCATTTGGGTAAGCCAAGGTAATCCTCTCCCCTCAAAATCATCATATCTGTGAAATCTTTATTTCACCGTATAAAGCAATACACACGAGATCACGATGTGGACAGCTTTTGTAGTACCACGGTAAGTGGTGTACCTGTGAGAAAGCACCCTATGATTTAGCACTTTATATCTGGGTTTCTTCTTTTTGGCCAGAATGCCAAATGATAAGTAAATAGATCTATTGTAAAATTATACAAGAGGTATTATCTGGAAGACACATCAATAGAGTAAGGGTCTTCTTTCAACCACTGATAAAGAATACTCGTATTCCATATGTTGAACGTCCATTCACTCACTCCATGAAGGTACTGAGCACACCAACAACCAGGTACTGTTATGGTGACCTGGATTCGCTTATGCTAATTCTAGATGCATGATCAAATGGAGGTTCACACTTTAAGTGACGTAGTCTGATGTGGTCGGTGCTAGCCAGGGAGAGTACTGAGCACCTGAAATGTATGCAGCCCATTTGGATTACAGTATATTGCCAGTGTAAATAGACTCACCTGGACTTTCATACTTAGCATGAAAAATCTTTACCTTGAAAAATGGGGATATAAAAATCTTGCTAAACTTTTACTCATTTCATATTGAAATGATAAAATTTCACGTATGATATTTTGGGTTAAGTATATTATTAAAAGTAATTTTATTCATTACTTTTTTACTAATGCAAACAGAAAGTATAAAATTATATATAAAGTTTACACTTTTTATAATTCATGTTGTATTTCTAGAAGATAGTACAACTGTAAAGAAGAGAATAAATGATATTCTACTAAACAGACCTGAAATACTAATCTGGTGTTATTTTAGAGAATGTCAGAGCAGCTTCTCTAGATTGGCCAAGGAGAGACTCACTGGAGTTTTAACCTGAAACGTGAATAATATAAAAGCATGAGTCACTCTGATACCCTCGGGAAATGTAATCCTAGGCAGAGGCAATATCAAGAGTGGAGCCTTAATGTGAGGAACAACTTGGGTGGGACAGAGGGGTGTAAAGGAGTCCGGGGAGCAAGAAGCACATGAGAGTGGTACAATGAGCATGCTGGTGATCCTGACCGCTGAGTCGCCTGGATGCAGAGACTTCCAGGAAGGTGCGTGGTCAGCAAGAATGCCACTCAACGAAGAGCGCGTCTAACACGCTGCTGCAAGGCAGGGCCCAGCTGAAGGAGTGAGTCACGGGAACGGAATGACCCTAGAAACTACCTGATCCCCGACTCCTTCCTGCTGGGCTCTGTGAGACTCACCGCGCTTCCCAAGCCTCGTGATTTGACAGCTCTCCCCCCATGCTCTTCTGCCACGGTATCTTTGCCTTGGATTCAGTTGGCCTGGAACAGAAACCTCAGAAGCTACGAGCCTCCTTAAAGTTTTGAATGTCCCATATATTTTCCTGGAAACAGGAAATCTGACCTCTACAATTAGAAACACAGGGGAGAGCCACTTCATTTTATAGTCAGCAGAGAGCTCAGACTCAAATCTCCAATTTCTCTTAAAACTCAGGAAGAGAGGGCCGGGGAGTTAGCTCAGTGTTTCTGGCACCTGTCCTGCAAGCTCAAGGGCCCGGGTTTGATCCCCGGTAACCACATACCATACTGGGCGTGGAGACTCACGCCAGCAGCAATCAGTACCACACACCACAGTGCCGGGCGTGGTGGCTCACGCCTGTCATCCCAGCACTCGGGAGGCAGAGGCAGGAGGATTGCTGTGATGTGAGTTGGAGGCTGAGCTCAGGGCCAGCCTGAACCACAAAGCGAGACCCTGTCTCAAAAACAAACAAACAAACAAAAAACCCCAAAAACCAAAACCTTTGGATGAGAGAAGACAAATATGAGGGAAATTTTAATATTGTAGTTGTGACACCTTGGCAAGTTAGTTGTTTGTGTGTGTGTGTGCGTGGGGTGTGTGTGTGTGTGGGGTGTGTGTGTTTCAAACAGGGTCTTGCTTCACTTTGTGGTTCAGGATGGCCCTGAGCTCAGCCTCAAACTCATATCACAGCAGTCCTCCTGCCTCTGCCTCCCGAGTGCTGGGATTATAGGTGTGAGCCACCATGCCCGGCACCGTGGTATGTGGTACTGATTGCTGCTGGGTGTGAATCTCCACTCCTAGTATTGTAGGTGGTTACCGGGGGATCGAACCCAGGCCCTTATGCTTGCAAGACAGGTGCCAGAACCACTGAGCTAAATCCCCAGCCCAATTGTGTGTTTTTAAATCTTGGTTTTCTCATTTGTAAAATAGAAATATTAATAATGAGACTACCCTCAAAGGGCTATTTTGAAGATGAAATGAGATAGTACACATTCATTCAAGTGATACAGCACATGCTGGTTGTTATCAGTCTGTTTAATATAATTTAGAACACCAGAGTGATAGTTACAGATTACTCAGGTTACTCATATAAATTCTTTCCTAGGAAGTTCATTAAATGAGGTCCACTGTTTCATCAAAAGTTGCTCTAAAGACATCCTGTGTTACATGTCTGCCTTTTCTATTAACTATCTTCATCTACTAGTTTATTAAATATTTCTTACGTAAGATTCCATTTCTTTTCTGAGAGTTTAATATAAAGAAAATGTATCTCCTGAATTATTTTAAATCATTTAATTAGACAAGAGATTAAATAGACATAAAAATGTTAAAAAATGGAAGAAAAAGTCTCTAATTTCTCCTTTTTTATGGTGTTGGCTAGCAGGATGCTTATAGTTAAAATTTCTTCTTAGTTTTAGGTTTGTGCAGGTTTATGGGATTTTGATATAATTACTTTCCATGGGCCAAATATATTGTTATAGACCTTGCTTTCATTATTTAAAAGCTCATGACATGTGTATTTTATTATATGCTGCTTTAAATCATTTTAAAAATAGTTTAAGTCTAAATTAAATAAAAATATAAAACATTGTTTCTATGAGAAAATGCATTCCAAGTTTCACAGAACCAAATTGTAAAAGAATTTTTGGAACATAGCCCATTTATAAATTCAAGAATTTCTCGTATATCTTAGGGAGGGGACATTCTTAAATATCTTCTTAAATGTTCTCCTTAGAGATCAGATTTCCCACCCAAAAAGAGGGACAAAATTTAGAACTGATGAGTATATGGCACATGTTAAGCTTCAGAACAAAACTATGCAAATTTATTCTGCAGAAATTATTTTTTGCTGATGATAAACAGAGGATATATGACATTTTATTTTGAGTCTGGGGACAGAGTTCTTTGCAGTCATTCCCTGAATGCCTGTTGCAGACTTATTTTACCCTAGAGCTGTAAATACAAACCTTAACTAATGTGTCCATGAAATGAGACAGAAATATCACGGGGCTGGGTGATGAAGAGCATCTGACGTTAGAATTCCACCTCGAGGAGATGAGGAGCTGTCGGAATGCGATCAGACACAGAGAGGATCGGATTCGCTGCGGAATGACCCCCGACAGCTGTTGGGAGAGACACTTACGGCGGTGATGGGGGCAAGGGGGGCCAATGCACAAGTGAGGCTGTACAGAGAGTTAGCAAACGAGGAGCTTTTTCATAATAAACAGGTGAAATACTGTGTAACAGCTGAGTACAGGGGAAATGAATCATATAAAGCAAATGCCTGGAAGGTTGAGGAATTTGGCAGGATTGCCTGGGAGGACTTGGGTTTCTGACTTGGGCAAAGGACTAGATAACACTGTCATTCATAATGACTCGGACTCGGGGACCGGAGGCGGTGGAATTTAACACAGTGCAGTTGTTTTCGGGTGTGGCCAAGCCCAGAAGCCCGAGGGACAGTTGCATTGTTTTTGGACTTACTGGTCTAAATCTCGAGAGTGGAGTCAGAGGTCTGGGAGACACTGCCATTGAACACATAGGTGTAGGTAAGTTTTCCTACAGGAAAACATACGTGGGAAAGACTGCTGACCATGGGAACACGGGGAATAACAGCATTTCGAAGAGGAGGCACGAGGAGGGAGATGACGTAAGTGTGAATGAGTAAGAGGGAAAGAGGCCTCGAGAGGGAGAGGTCCCTGGAGGGGGGTCCCTCATGTCAGTGCCACGGGAGGGTCAAGGGACATACGGGTACAGACTATGTCTTGGAGTTTGGATTGGTATGTGGCACCAGAAACTGGCAGGAGAAAGTTCACTCCAGTGAAGGGGGTGTAAACTGAGTACGAATACGACAACTGAAGGGGGGTGAGGAATAAGAGAGGAGGTTAGATGCTGGCTCCTGAAAGGAGGGGAGATGGACAGTAGCTACGAGGCAGAAGAAGAAGAGAGAAGAGACAAAACCATTCCAATATGGGGCCGTTGACTATGATTTTACACTGAATAAACCCACAAGTGAAGAATGAATATTTGATGACAACAGTTTCTGGTGCAGGAGGGGAAGAGTGAGTCTCTTGGGTGGGCAGCAGGAGCAGGGCCTTTCTATTCTAATTCTGCCGAAGCTTTAGACAGTCCCACAGCAATAGAGTAACTTATATGTGTCCCTCATCAATTAGTAATCTTCATTTATAGCCAATGGGAGTTTTAGGAAATGATTAATTTTCATTGGACTCTCAAAAAGAATAATATCTACAGTCTTGGCCTTCATAAAGTCTCCAGAGTTCCATTTTTCCTTTTATTCATTCTTCAGATTTTATGACTCATTAAGACTTGTTCCCCATTAATTCAACCAAAATTATGTTCGGTGTCACAGATACGACAGTGAACCGAGCCCGGAGCCTGTCCTTGAGGCACCGTGAATGCACACAGGCCTGGCGAGGAGTTAATCTCTAAGCCCTTGTGATTGCTGCTGCCAAGAGCAACACAATAGTTGTATACGGCAATACTGACGTGAACCTTGGTCCGTTTAGTCATTTAGTATAGTGGCTACTTTAAAAACCATCAACTCCTCCTCTGCAGAATCTTTTAGTGGAAGTTCCATGAAGTAGTCATTCATAATCCCTGTACGAGGGGAAAAATAATGTGATGGTAATAAAAAAAAAGGAAGCAAAGCTTACATGTATAGGGGGTGGGGGGTTGGAGGGTGGGTGGGGCAACAGGAAAAAATGAGAGTGCGCTGGTGTCATATACTGGTGCAAATTCCCAGTGTTGAATGTGATCATGATGCGGATATATATAATGTACCAATAAAGACTTGAATTAAAAAAATCAAATGTGTGATCACTACTGTGTTTTTTATTGCTAGGGAAATATACTTGACAAAATCAACTTAAAAGGAGGAAAGGTTGGTTTTAACACATGGCTTCAGAGGTCTTAGTTCATGGTCTCTTGGCCCTGTGCTGACACAGGACATTATGACATGAGCCTGTGGTACAGGAGGCCTGTTGCTGTCATGTTGGCAGGAAAGCAAAGAAAGAAGCAGAAAGGCGCTAAGGTCCCGACATCCCCTTTCAAAGCTTCCTCCCTAACAGCCTCTCTTTCTCTAGCAAGTCCCCAGGTCCTTAAAGGTTCAACCACTTTCCAACAGTGCTATGGGCTGGAACTAAGTCTTTAACATGGAGGAACTTTGGGAGACGCTTCCGAACCACAGGAATTTCCAAAACACAGACCAATTTTTAACCTAAACAGCTTTTTTAAACATGTCATTTCACACCTTCCCTGCTTTTTTATTTTCCATTATTAACTAAGTATCTTGAGGAAAAAAGATCTTGTGGTCTAGCACATTTCTTTCAAGACCTATTTTACTGGAGAAATACCTAATGTTTAGGGTTCATAAGATCTGGGGTCCATCAGTGATCGGCAACATAACTTCCTAGCTGAGAGAGCACTCCACTTAACAGCTCTTACAAGAAGACAACATCTGTCCCACTAACCTCTTGAGTTTTCAAGTTTTGAAAACAATCCCTAACATCAGAATATTGTTTTTAACTTAAAAGTGCTGTGCAGATGGTTTGGGAGGGTCCCAGAATTCTAATGTACTTTGGTTTTATTCATGCCTAAAGATTTTCATTTGGGGGAAATAGGAACTTCTCAGTTTGGCTTAAACAAATTTGAGCTCTTCTTTGCAGCAGGAAGAATGTGAACTTTTGCAAAAGTTCCCTTCAGAATTCAAATAGCTGCCTCGTCGAGAGCTTGGTATAAATCAGACGAAAGGCAGCAACAGCGAACTAGCTCAGAGAAGGCTGAGTTTCCCTCAGATCACACGCATGGTGGTGTGGGTGATTGAGTGCTCGGGACACGTAGGTGAGAGCCTGGGTGTAGCCATGCTCTCAGCCTCATACGCGACAGGTGCTGAATCTTTTTGTTCTTCTGGGAACACTGGTGGGATATTACTGGCAGGAAAAAAATGCTCTTCACGTTATTAAGATTTAAGAGCACTATTTCAGGAAGTAAATATGTGCATCAAACTACAAATGTTAAGAATTCAGTTGGTTTAAGGCAGCCGAAAAGAAGTCCAAAGAAAACGAAGTCAGACTTCCTTGTCTCAGGTGGGTAGGCAGTCTGGCCCCGGTCAGCTGAGACGGAGCCGTCCGTGGCCGAGCACTTAGGAAACCAGACACCTCTGTCTCTTGGCTTCTCTTTCAACGGTCATCAATGATTGACAGTACATGGAGAACGATCCAAGTCACACAACACTCTGTAATTAAAGTTTTCTTTTGCCTGCTCTTACATTCTGTGCCTTGACACATATTATTCCACCTATTCTTGCCTACATTTCTGGGTCTAGAAATCTATAACAGCAGCAGTCTCGTGTTTTGAAAGAGCCTAGATGCTGAGTCATTTGGCATTATTTTAATTAATTAATTAATTTATTATTTTGTTAGGAACCTGGCAAACATGACCACAGAAACCCTTAATGAGTAATAGCGTTTTGTCCTCAGCTTATTGATCCGATGGAAAGGTTTCAGTCGGTCCTATCTGTCCAACAGGAGTCACTTTAATCCAATTATACTGACCTATTTTATTTCCTGCTTTTGGACAACTTCATCTCCTTTCATATCACTGAATTAAGAAAATATAAATATTTATAGAGAAAATATAATTTCCCTACAAAACTGGTTTCTATGGAATTAAATGATAATTATGCATGAATATGTTAGGGATTGCCGCCCGTCTTCTTTCAGATATGCCTGGTTTTCTCATGCCTCGCTTAGTCCCACGGCTCATGTAAATATTATTTACCGAGCAGCTGCAGCCTTTAGAGAGGTGTGTGCTTTATTCTTCTGAGGTATAACGTCAGGTTCATCCGAACAAGGCATGAGTTGTGTTCACCAGAGAGTGACATGATTCTGATGGTCTTATCGCAGGGCAGGAAGTAGGTGAGGCGGTTGTGTAGGAGAGGTTAAGAGCAAACGCTCTGGAATGCCACCGAGCAGGATCGAGACACAAGCTTGGCTTCACCGGGCTTTGAACCTGGACAAATCACTTCGACTCTCTAATCCTCCATTATTTTCCTCTGTAAAATGAGGATTAATGGAACCTACTTGCAGTAGGATTAAGTGAGTTATTATAGGTAAACAGATTAGTGAAGTTTCTTCTGCAGTATTATCATGAATAACTAATACTGGCTATGACTTATGATTCAAGGACGGGGAAAATAAAACTCGTAACGCTTTTCTAGAAAATATTCATCAGAGTTGATCTCTAAATGAAGTGATTAATTCTGTACTGCAGGGAAATCCTGGAACTTCATAGCTACTCCCAGACAGGGACGTTGGACGATATCTAGAGACATGTTTGCTGGTCCCAACTCATGAGGGCGAGATGAGGAAGCCACAATTGACGTCTGATCTGTAGAGGAAATGAGGTGTGTTCCCGAATTTTCCACAGTGCACAAGCAACCCCTCCTCCTCCACCCCACCTTTCTTTCCTTGAAGGGGTATCTGGTTCAAAAATGGTGATAGTGCTGAGGTTGAGAAACTCTGAAGTATGTGAGAAAGAATCCTTACAAGGGTGAGTCACAGATAAATCCTAATCAAGGAACCAGTTTATCAACAGATAGTTGTTCTTCTGAGCTCCAGGGGTAATGTTACCATCTTTCAGCTGTCCAGTTCTTTACAGGTGACTGTGTTAACTTATTTCATCCTGACAGCAATCCTAAAACAGCAGGCTGGATTGGCACAATCCCTTCCCACTGCCCTCTCCTTTTGCAGACGAAGAGTTAGGCGGAGAGGCTGAATTTCTCCCAGAAACACAGATGGTAATTAAACCCAGATGTTCTGAGCCCCAAATACAGAGCTTCTGCCACTCTCCCATGCCCAAGTGCATTTCTGTGGGGAACACAGGAGACATTTTAGACATGGGTCCTCCCCTAAGCTTCTTACTCAGTTGTTAGAGATTCACAGCAGTGAACAAGTTATTTATACCTATTGGGCTATAATAGATGCACATTCCTCCCCCTCTTCAGCATTATAGAATATTGCAGTGTAGCTAACCTGAAACCAGAGTCATTTCTGTCTCCTAAGCCTTAGAGGGTTCTTTTGCACATAAATGTAGTAACTAATCTGCAAAACAAGGGTGCTACCCTTTCTTTACAATCTGTACTTTCAGAGCATATGCCATCATGTTCCTTTCCCCCACCAGTCCTCCTACATAGCCCAGATGGTGCCTGGCCTGCTCTTGCAAACTTCTTATTGCCTCTACTTTTTTATGCCTATCCACTTGAGGGTGAGGAGCTGGAGTTTGCTAATACAATGTCCAACTTGAGGGCCAGATGCTGAAAGATTTGAAAGGGCAACTGGTATTGATAGGCTAACGTTGGTGTTCTCAGATCAGTGGCTATCCGCTGGTCAGCACCTGCAGAATATTTCATGAAGTTTTAAGGAGAACTGACTTTTAATTAATATTTTATGAAAGTTGCAGACATTTTTTTTAAATTAGGAAATGCTGAGTCACAGCCTGATAACTCCAAGAACAATGTATTTTTCCTCTCTGTACATGCATCTTACACTGTCAAATTAGCTTGATATTATATTGACAAACAAGTAAAACTGATTCAAGCTGACAGTCACAAAGAAGTCTTAATGCCTAAAATATTAAAAAAGCAGTAAACTGCAGGGAATAATCTTTTCCACAAAGGAAACAAATAGTTTCGTGATTAATTTCATTCATATTTATTATCAAAAGGTTATCAGAAGAGTTTTACAAAAACCTTCAGAAGGAGTTCTTTGAAGATGATAATAAATTTTGTCCTGGCATTTCTTACTCAAGTCCATGCAACCATTAGCAAATATTATGTTAGCATGTAATGCTTCAGCAAATATGAAATTCAGAAGTACTTGTACCCAAACAGTGAAGCTTTCATCTGTTTGTTTCTATGTTTATTTTATTTTGGAGAATATACCTTCATGAAAGTTACTAAAAATGTGCTTCACAGAAAAAAGAGCTGGAAAGATAAAGATCCATGTTGGCTTTCTTCCTGCCTGAGGACGTGGAGGGAAGTGAAGTGTAAAACAGAATCTTTCATGATTTATTTTTACTTGGGTGGCTTTGGAAGTTACTCAAAACTTCTGTACTCCATAAAAGACAGAACTGGAAGTAGTGCAAGATGCCGCTTAAGCAGAAACCTCCAACTAGAAATAGTTTGAGTCCACCTCCACCCCTAGTGGTGGGCTGACAGGCACTGTCAGAACAGACCCCATAGCTGCACCCGGTTGAACCCGTGCAGGAAGGGCGGCGGATGTAGGCGATCCTTTTCTTCTGAGCATCTATCTTTCTGGCATTCTCTTTCCCAAAGCATTACATGATTCCCACTGATTTAGAGTCCTGCACCCCTAAATGTTGTATGGAGACCCTTGTCCATTTAGTCTCCGATTAGCACTCTGGCCTTAGCCATCACCGGCGGACAGGCAGGTGTGAGCAACGAACTGTCAACAGTTGTTTGGTCAGGCATCTGTAGAGGGACTGCTTGGTTCAGCCAAGGGCTTGGAGCCACTCGCCATATTTAGAGTTTGAAGAGCAGCGTGGGTAGAAGGGAGCAGCACTGGGCGGGGTTGTAGAGAGTGATTTTGGAGGCTGGTATGCAGAGGGCATCTCTGAAACATTATAAACCAAGATTTATAGAAGGAGTTGCTTTGGAAAAACCTTCATTTTTATGGTGGTAAAGGAACCTACTACCTAGCATTTAATGGCATGTCAATATAAAAAAATCAAATAATTTTCCTTTACAACTTCCTTATGGGCATCAATTCACTGGCTGAACAAATGTTTGTTGAGAATTCATGGAAGGCTAGGCACAGTGATGCACTCACCATACAACACAGGACAAGTGTTAGATTCCTTCCCCACGCTGTGTGCAATCCTACAGAGGCCATGAGGGAAGCAAATAAACAGAAGCTTGTCAATTGTCTGTGAGGTAAGACACAAACAGGATGCTAAAATAGAGATGAACAGGGAGAGTTTGTATTTTTGATAAGTTGCAGGGAAAAAGCTGACCGAGGTGGTGATATTTAAACTGAGTCCCGAGGGATGGGAAGTAACTAACCGTTCAAAAGACGAAGCTGAGTGAGCGGTGTAGGCTGAGAGAACGGCTGCAGGAGCAGAGGCACAGTGCAGCTGAATTCTACGGGGTGGGGCAGGAGCCTGAAATGAAATTGCAAAGACAAGTCTAGAACCCAGGGAGGGCTGTACATTCTGCAAAAAGGTTTGAATCTTGTTCTCATTTTCTCTCTGAGGACGGAATGCAGTGTATTTCCAGCATGCTACAAAGATATCTTATATGTGAATTACCTGATGTAGATACACACACACACACACACACACACACACACACACACACACACACACATTGCTTACGTAGTAAATCTTAAAGAGTACTTAAAATAGATTAAGAATGCTTACAACAAATTTTTCTGTTATACTAAAGTACTTACAAACTTAAAGTAAGCTATTTTTCTTTTGGCTCATTGAATAACAAAGAAAAATAAACAGTTTAATTGCTCTTCCAGGAAAAAAAATTAACATCTTAATCTTCTAGCTATTCGATAGTTGCTGAGACTACAGAAGGGGATTCTGACTTCCAGAAAAGAATTTCTGAGGTTTTGGTTAAGCAGTCTGAAAATTATATCTCTTCCCTTAGAGCCACCACTCAATTTTCTCCTTCAGTGTGTGTCGTACTCCACAGAGGAGCAGTTCATCCGAGCTGTGTCCTAGGTCAGGGAAGCGGTGTCACTTGCCGGCCAGCACCTAGGTGAAGTGTCACTACCGTCTGGAGGCAGATGTGTGTTCTCATGGTGCTGCCTGGACCGTTGTGAATTTGACTGTAGCCAGGTTCTAAATACAGGTTGTAGAGTTGTTGTAGATGCCAAAGAAATATAGAAATGTTATTTCTTTAAATAGCCCTGCCATTTTAAAGATACAATATTCTATTAACTGAATTAGCACAGAAGATATAATGATTCCAGTATTAAATAGCCACTGGAATAAGAGTGAAAGTGGGTTGAGAGCTGAAAGTCTGCTTGGACAAATTGAAAACCTCACTTAAGTCACAAGACTGAAACACGAAGCAAACGAACGGGGCCTTCAGTTTGTCGTGGACCTGAAAAAATGATCTGCCAGCAGGTTTAGAGCTGTGTTGGTGTCAGGCTGGGGATTTAACTCAGAGGTTCCAGCGCCTGCGTTGCAAGTGCAAGGGCCCTGGATTGATACCCGATAACCACGTACAGCAATGTTGGGTGTGGAGACTCACGCCCACCAGCAATCAGCACCACATACCACAGTGCTGGGCGTGGTGGCTCACGCCTGTTATCCTCGCATTCCAGAGGCATAGGCGGAAGGATTGCTGTGAGTTCAAGGCTGAGCTCAGGGCCAGCCTGGACTGCAAAATCGAGACCTTGCCTCAAAAAAAACCCCGAAAAACAAACAAACAAAAAAAGCTGTGTTAGTGTCCAGATAACCCATTAATTAAAAAAAAAAAAAAAAGATAATATCTTTGATGCTCTTTATTCATTTTCCCCGGAATCTTTTCATTTTTCATTCTTTAGATTTCTGTTTTTTCTCAAGATTTATGTTCTGCTGACAAAACTTCCTTCCATTGTCATTGCCCTGATAATGAGATTCCTTTTTAACAACATAGTGAGATTATAATGAAAAGTAGAGCTACTACAAGGTATCCTATATTTGAGTTATATAATATATTGAATAGATTCCTACGAAGCCATACTAATTTAATTATAATGAGACCAACTCCTTGAAGAACACGTTTGCGTCTCATATAACTAATTAATGAAGATTGAAATAATTGATGGTGAATGTAACAGAAGTACACCACTAGATACTGAAGTTTATCTCCTTTTTACTATTGGTCCTTTGTAGTAGTAATATTAATTCATTTGACAAATGAATTATACATGTATAATGTATACAAATGTTACATATACTCTATCAGATTTTAAAACCTCAAAGTAAAGTAAGAGTGGTGGATCGTTTTAGAAAATTGAAAGCAACATCAAATTGTCATTTTAAAAAAAAACTATTTTCTTAAAATTTTGGACCACAGTCCGTTTTCGTGAGTCATAAAGTAGTCGATGAGTCCAAGCTCAGTTTATTCATTTTTAAGTGATTTAAGCTTTAACTTTCATTAAAAATGACACCTATGGACTGTACTGATTGATCCTTCCAGAAGTAAAATGGCCCGCATTTCCATGCTTTCAAATGTAAGTAAATTTGAAAGCTTTCCATAGGTAACAATGCGATAGCTCCATTTGCTGCCCAGGAGGGTGGGCATTGCTGTAACTGCAGTATTGAATGAAAGGATTTTAACAAGATCACATGTAGGAGAGAAAGATAAATCACATGCTTATAAAAGATGAAGGCTTCCATAATTTAGGGGCGTACTTATGGTAAATAATAAAGCTATACGAGCTGGGAAGCCTACAGAAGACTGTGACTTCATCACTGTAAGAAAATTTGTAAGAATAACATCACAGACTGTTTTAAAATCAGCCTGGCCATCAGGCATGACTACTGCTGCTCCTCATGGCCCCGCTGCTTGATTATGAGTGACATGAGCCACTGTCCTATCAGTCAAAATCTTTTCTTCTGTAGCTCATTGTTTGATATTTTAACCACATATCCCCACCCCAGTCCTGTACAGAACAAGTGGAATTGACACATATGTAACTAATTGACGTCAGAGACACTTTAAGTGAAGATGCTGCACCGTTAGTAGACAGTCCACGTATCGTTCCTCATGTGATTATATATTATCAATTGTTATTGATATTATCAAATATTATATTAATACAATTAATATTATTGATATTATCAATATCTTTTATATTTTCATTTATTGTGCTAGCTTGTGTTTTCCAAAGGTGTACAGTTGTTAAGAAAGATATCTCACTGGATTTATGCACATGGCATTTTCCAAAAAGAAACCTGCTACTCCCTGTGCAATAGGCTGCTTCTTTGGAACGAATAAGAATTTACCCTCTTTTGGTTTTGAGCTAGTATGTGTTTTTCAGTTTGAGGGAAGTAGAGCAGATTGGAGATGGCATTGTCTTTTTGGGCTTTTGTCTCTTGTACGATGAGTGAGGAGAAAGCTGTGAGAACTTTTGTATCTGGTTTTTACTTTCAGTACAAAGGTAATGGATCACCTTTTTAGAAGGGTCTGACTTTCACTTTTCAAAAATGGCTCAGAATAGGAATCAAAGAGGTTTTGTCTAAGTCTTCACGGAACTCTCTGGGGGCTGTATCGATAGCTGATTTGCTGAAAGGGAGAGCTAAATTCATCCGCTAAACTCGGTCTGGTGGCTATGGCTATGGGAAAAGTACTTGCTGCCAAACACTCAGTGTTCAAATGGACTTTCACCAATTAGGCAGAAAAAAGTCTGAATGTACAGAATTCTCACAGAGCAACTAGTGTGTAACAGTTCAGACTCTTAATAGTTTAGCTTTTAATAAAGAAATTTCAAAGCCACAAAGTATTTCCAATTCTTTTCCTTATTGTAAAAATAAAAGCAAAAAGCAAAAGCAGAACTAAAAATTTGACCTTACTATCTCAAAATCTGAAACTTAGATAATAAGTTTCATAGATTTCTTTTTTCTATCAGGAATAGAATTCAAGATCTTGCACTTGCAAGGCAGATGCGGCACCACTGAGATACATCCCCAGCCCCAGTTTCATGAACTTTTGATCTTACATTGCTTCCAAACAAAACCAAATTTAATTATAAGAGTAGTTAAAACATTTACACATTCATATTCGGCATGAATTACATATGACTTCTGGAAATGGCCAAAATGAATATGAGTACTGCACAATATCATGGTAAGTAGACCGCTGGCTAATTTTTTTCCCAGATCAGTTTACATAGTGTAACTATACCTTCATTTTATCTACCTTTAAACTCAGTTCACCCAACAGTAAAAGATCTGAACTGGTGGCACAGTCTAGATAACAGATAAGGTAGGGGCACGTGGTACAAATGGAAGTTTATTCTCTTTTTTAAAAGAGACCTCTTAAGACCAGCCCTTCACCCAAAGACACTTTGGCACATTATGAGCCCAAGGCATACTTTGTAGTGCACTGACACAAGAATAAATTATTTCAAGCTGAGAAATGTATTCTTCTGTAGGATAAAGATATTTTGTATGTGCCGAAAATGCCCCCTCATCACAGCACCCATTTTCATACTCATCAAAGGCATGCAGCTTCTGAGTTCAAGTAATGGAAGACGGAACCGTACGGACAGCTGTCACAGGGACAAGGCAAGAACATAAGGCTTTGTGCCTCAGTCCAAGTGCTTTCCCAGCATTAAGCTTCTCGGTACCCCCATGAAGTAGGTAAGCAATTATCTGTGCTCTGCTTTTCCTCTGTCCTCAG
Source organism: Petromus typicus (assembly GCA_004026965.1). Taxonomy (NCBI): domain Eukaryota; kingdom Metazoa; phylum Chordata; class Mammalia; order Rodentia; family Petromuridae; genus Petromus; species Petromus typicus. The sequence goes on along the minus strand of PVIR01001204.1, from coordinate 51,430 downwards.
GAAATCGAGGGTAAGACTGCTGCAGCTGATCATCTTCAAACGCGTAATAACTTTGGATTTAACAGGTCTAATTAAGCTTACTCAGGAGGGCTTTTGTCTAGCTCTATGTTTTATACAGTATTGGAATGAAAAGAGGGCCATCTGCTCAACCTATCATTTCTATTGTGCCCATAAAAGTGACCTCATCCACAAAGCAAATGCTGAGGCAAAGACACATCTGCCCCGTGAGACTTTGTGTTGTACATCTCAGTGAACACAAAGCTGAAGCACACACAATGTCTGTGGCCGGGGATGCACCTGAATGCTAGAGGGAATGGTTAGCAAAAGTGATGCCACCAAAAAGAAATTCCAGCCTCTCTCTACTTACGTGTCAGTGAAAACTAAGTCCAGGTGCATCGGAAGGGGAAATCCACGTGTTGTGGGGTTAAACAAGACAGCAGCCCTGTTGCTTTCCACTGAAGAAACCAAGAGCAAAACGGACCTCAGCTAATGAAGGACTTCAGCTTCACAGCTCTAGATCTTCCCTGCCTCCTGTGTCTGTCCCTGTGTCCACCTCATAGTCCATGGAAGGCTCAGGAGCTTTAGACTTTCTATTGGATGAGAAACAGAAAGAAGGTGGGAAGAAAAGATGGATACATTCCTCATTTTAAAGGAAATTTTCAGGAAGTCTTATATAACACTTTTGCTTGCATTAAACTAGAACTTAGTCGTTACGCCACTTTGGTACTCAAGAAAGACTGGGAAATGTGGTATTTTTGCTATGTAGCAATATCCCCAAGTCAAATTTAGGGTCATATTTATTGCAAAAGAAGGAAAGAATAGAGTTTTTATTTTTTAATGTTCCACAGTCCATATAGCAATTTCAAGGCAGTTGCAATACAGAAATTAGTTGGGGAAGGGAGGGAATTATAAGACCCGTCACGAGGTGTGAAGGAACAGTAGAAAGGTCTACACAAAGAGCACTTCGCAGCAGCTCCTTACTTAGAGTGTTTTCATGAAAGGAGCAATATCTCAAGGAGACTTAGTCATAGTCTCTCATCTTTAGTTTACCTTAGAGAACAGAGTGATTCCTTCTTCCTCTTTGGATAGGTTGAATCAGGCTCTCACTTTTGCTGTATGTTTCCTAACCTTTCTGAATTTCAGTTTCTTCTTAGGTCCAAGGAAAGAGCAATAGCTCATAGGACTGATGAGACTCAAAGGAAAAGATGCACAGAGAGTGGTTTCCAGCATGCTCAGGCACACTGCAGTGCACAGCAAACCGCATTCATGGCTATTAATAGAATTAGAGAAGTCATGGCATTGGTCCTGTGAGTGAGCTCCAAGGAGCAGGCAGAGGATGAGCTGTGATATCAGCTCACTCAGCCTCCCCAACACGACCAAGACAGGTATTAAGGGAGCTGGGATTAAAGGGAAATCACAGTAACTGAGGAAATGAGATAGTGAAAAAGCTAAGGGATGCTGATGGCTGGGGGTCGGAGTCTCTGCCTTAGAAATATGGTTAGAATACTAAACATACAACAAAACATATCCACTGCTGCTTTTATTCAAAGAGAAATCTTGACATTTGTAAAGATCACAACAAAAATCAGGGCAAAAGAAATTTCTAATCATTTCATTCAACGGAAACAGCAGTTGCCTTGAAACCTAATACGAAAACTCAACACAGAAATATTGGGCTAAAAGAGCATGTGAAAGCAACATATGTACTCATTTCTTGGAATTCCTGAGCAGAAGTGAGAATCCTCTAAATAACAGCACATGTTAGTTTACATGACCATAATCAACTTTTTTAAAAAATAGAAAGGGTCCCTGGGCACTCGTTTGTCCAAACTGTACTACGGATTGCTAGGAAATTCTCGGAACTGGGCTGATTCATTGCACAAGACGACTGAGCTTTCTGCAGTGGTTCACACCTCCCAGGTCTTTGTGCTCTGTGGCCACTGTTTTCATTTGAAAACAAGTGATGGCTCTGATATTTGATAAAAGATTGCCCTAGTGGAGTAGGATAATTGAGGATAATTAAGTGATGATGATTAGTTAACTCTTTTTTTTCTGAAGTACAAAGAAGCCTTAATGGAAATATGTTTCCAGAAACACACATCCTCCTGGTGAAGAGCTGTCACTGGGATTTCTGCACCCTAGAACCTGCCTACATCGCAGCCTGAGGTGAAGGTCCATGATTTTCTTCTTTTGCTCTATGGTTCAGCCCAGAATTTTCTGGGAAGTTTAAATAATATTTAAATTTCAGAGAAATATGAATAATATTCATGCAAGTTCACTCTGTTGGCAAAGGCAATATTTTATTGATCATCTGATATAGATGTACTAAATCATTTAAAGATATTTTTGTGCACCAACTCTCTGAGTTATTTTTAACAATGTTAAACTAACAAAAAAAGATTTTTTTCACGAAGGGGTAACTTTTAAAACACTGCATGTTTTGGGTGCAAAGAAAGGAGAGGCAAACATGCTCTGAAGAGTGCATCTGAACTTACCGCGACCTTTGTCCCACAGAAAACAATGCCCAACCTATTCTTGGATTTCTTATTATGCAGTAGACAGGACAATGTTAGTATAGTATGAAACACATTGTTAAAACTGACAGACACAGTCCGAATAAACTGCAGCAAACCTTCAATGAGTGAAGAGTAACAATTTTTACAAACGGGTTGCTCCATTTTGGTCCAAAATTACAGTTTTGCAAGAGTGTAAGAAGTTCACCAGATGGGAGGCCGCTTGAATTTGCAACCATATCTATCTTTTTCTTCTGAAAGAAAGAGGTATTTGTTGCCTGACACGTTATCAGGAAAAATGTTCATTTTTGCTCTTCATCTGTCACTCAGAGTTGTCACCACACTTGGTGGCTATTTATCCTGCACATCACCCCACCTCTCATAGTGCTGTCAGCCTGTCTGTGTTCATACGCCAGCAGCACATTTCTTTGCACTTCAAGCATAACTTCTTCCTTCTGTTACACATCCCAGCCGAGTCAAGCCGAGCAGTTTTAGCCCGCTCATCCTCCTTTCCGATCTTCATTTTTAACCCAAGTGGGACCTGGCGACATCTCCCTGATCAGTGGGATCTTGTTTTCAGTGACTGCCTCAGTCGAAGCACTCAGTTCAAGTCGGTGTCTCCGTGCGTTCCACGGAGGCTTCCCTGGGACAAATGGCACAAAACCAAAATTGAGTGGGGGGAGTTAAGGTGCAAATCGATCTGTAGCTCTTATATCGTGAACATTTCAACAAGCGGCTCAGTGGTAAGTACTGAGAAGTAACAAAATCAATTTTAATTACTCATCTTTTTCACATTGATATCTAAGCTCAGCAGCTGATGCCTACAATGTAGCCGAACAGCACACTAGGAGTTGCATATAATGCAAGAGTTAATTTCAAAGTAAAATAAAATAAAAACCAAAAATCAAACCAAGCTCAAGTAAAAATCTGAGTATTCCATTTCTTTTTATTATTGGTACTCTACATAGTTATCCACAAGTTATTTTGCCTCAAGAGTTTGATAATTCCCTTGACAAAGAGATTAAAACAAGTTATTAAGACAATAACACTACATACTAAGATTGTTTTGGAAAGATTTTCATTAAGATTTCTTATTTAAATATTTATCACAGTAATCCATTTTCAGAGAAAAGATTAAGTAATACCTGACAAAGATAAAGATTAATATGAAATTACTTGAAACAATTGTGAAGTATTCTGAAATATGTTACCTAAATGAGCCAAATAGCAAAACATACCATAGAGCTTTAGAATTTCCATTTCCAAAAGGAATTTTATTGTTGAACTTCTCTGTACATGGGAAGAATGTTTTATCATATTTTACATTAGCAATTATTTTTTAATATATGACTGATACATCTAGTCATAAAGTAAGGTTAATAGGGCCAGAAAGGCTAAAATCTATCCATAGGAAGAAACTCCCAAAGAATTTTATTTCTTCTTACATAAGTTATGCTTGTGCTGCGTGATACTGGAAAAAGCTGCGTAACGTGGATAGACTAAGTGTCTAGTGCTGTCTTCTGCAACAACAAAGCTCCTGGCCACGTTGTGCCTCAATTTTTCACATATAAAATGAGAGAATTAGGCCAATTACTCCCTGAACTCTCTTCCCATTCAAATATTTCATTTAACAATTTGGAAATTAATTTGTACAAATAGAAAAATTTGCAAAATTTCATTTTGGAAGTTGAGATAGCCACTTTGGATATGGAGAGGTAACAGTTTGCAGCAAATTATATTTAACTAAAACGACCCACCTATAAATGCTGTAATTCTCAATCTAAAATTTGCGTTCTTTACACAAAACAATGAATTACACATAAAAATATGAGGCAGTCCTAGTAACCTGATTTGAGGATAACTACTCTTTTCAGTCAGTATTTCCAACCTTGGCATTATTGAGGTTTTGGGATGGATATTTCTTTGTCTTGGGGGGCTCGCCCGTGCATTTCAGGATATCTAGAAGATTCTGTGGTCTCTGTCTACTAGATGCCAGTATATCATGCTGGCCCTCCACATTGTGACAGCTAAAAATGTTCCAGATATTTATCCCCAGTTGGGAATCACTTTTCTAAAATCAACCAGCTTTCTCAGGCTTCCATCTTAACTGGGCTCACGGTGGTAGAAGTTGTGGTACTGAAGCACGTCTTAAATAGGCACCCAAAGCCTGTTGATTCAACACAAATTATAGCTCTATGAACACTTTCATAAAGTAACTACTATTAATATCAGATATTATTATGTGTCATGAAAGCTGTGCTGTACGGATGCTATGCCAGGCACTTCAGTGTCTACGAAGTAGACTCCTGCATTACATGAAATACCCCCTCTCTATCCCTGAAGATCTTGCTCTCTGCCTGGGGGGACACAGCGTCCACCAGTCTGAAGCAGGCGCAGCGTATTTCCAGGGTAGGACACTGAGACAGTGAGGACGGGGAAGGCAGCGAGGAATTAAAGGCTGCAAAGGAAAAGAAGTGCAGGGGCTGGAAGTGGTGCTGGCGGCAGAGGGGCTGCCAGCGCCCAGGCCGCGGGCAGCAGAGGGCGTGCCCGGGGCAGTGACCTCTCAAGCGGAGGGCGGACCCTGCAGGGACCCGGATGCAAACTCCGTCTGAGGGGGAGAAGTAAATTCTGGGGACTTTTGGGAGCAGCTGGGTGACTATAATTAATAATGATGCGTTCAACAAATGAAAACCCTGAGAGCAGATCTAACACATCCGCACTGGAAAAAGCTGATGCAGATGTGAAGTGACCAATGTATGTTTGATAGCTTGATTTAATAATTTCCCAACACATATTCCTTTTAAAAATTTCATTCTACTCTGAAAGTACAGAAAATTTTACTTGTCCATTAAAAATAAATAAACAAGTTAATTTTAATACAAGATGGATTGGGGGATTACAGAGTCCTGAGCCTCGGGGAAGAGGAACAGCTGTGATTTCAAATGCAAGCAGCAGGAAGTCCCATCTTAAGAAGCACCGAGAGTGAAAGCCACCCTCGACAAGCACAGTGTGCTCTCTCCTTATGACGGCGGTTTTGAGCCAGACTAACCCCTGTGGCGTGTGTCTGGATGTTCCCTCAAGGCCTCGTGTGGTCACAGGCAGCACTTCAGTGGTGGCTGCATCTAGAGTGTGTGGTGCTGGGCTTAAGGGTGTGTGGCTATGACATCAGTGCGTTGATTGGCTTGGCCTTTCCCTAGTTCTTGTAACCTAGACAACATATAAAAAGGCAGAAAGAAACTGCTAAGCCACTTGTTGGTTTCCTCGCTTGCTTTCCCGCCTTCCACCTGCCATGAACTGTTTTTCCTCTGTGATGTCCATCTGCCCTGTCAGCCTGCCTTGGAGCCAGCCAGTTGTGAACCAAAACCTTTACAAACTGTAAGCTAAATAAACCTTTTCTCTTTTAACTTTAGTGTTAGGCATTTTGCCTCAGTGATAACTAGGGCACTGACTGATGACTGAGTGCTGATTTATCTCTCAAGATGGCAATGAAGGGAAGTCTCAGCACTTTTCCTTTCTATTACTGCCTAATACAGTGAGCAGTATGAAAAATGTAGCATCTAACTGGCTTTACACACAACCAGAACTGGTAAATTATTCCATTCTTGGACTCCCATAACTGTGTCACTGCAAGATGTTTATAAATTTACCTTATATTGTGTGTTTGTGCAAAAGCTTATCAAAGATAGCAGTGTCAGAATTACCCAGAGTAAGAATCCGTGCAGACGTTGGCCGTAGCATGGATGTAGGTGTTAAATAGTTTGGATTTGAGTCCTGATTACATCACATATATTTAAATGATCCTTAATTTTCTCCCTTATAAAAGACAAACAATTTGTGTTGAACAGAATCAATGACATTGGATATAGCAAGAAGAATCAATTATATAATTTTTGTGTGCTCTTACCAGTTTCAGTAAGGACACCATAATTATGAACTGCATTGCTACCAGGTAAATACTTCTACTTAAGGGTTTTAAATATATACTATAATTCTTGTGGTTACCTTTCCTATGAATCTTGAGTCTTGAGTACACAAAATCCTGAATCTTGAGTACACAAAATAAGAAGAATTTTAAATGAAAAGATGTAGCATGAGGGGAAAAGCGTCAGCTATCTCTAGAGAACAGAAAGAGATCTGGAGTGATTTTGTTATCAATAAAAGATAGAGAGAGAACAAGCAGGTTCCAAATTCTGGGGAGGTATTATGCAGAGACTGTGCTAAGGCACAGCTGAAGCCCCACGCGGGCGCCCGGCCTGCTGCTGAGCCGCAGTCCTCTTCCCCGGAGGAGGAGGCACTCTTGAAGGAGCTCTCTGTGTTTTGGATACCCCCTGTTTCCTTGCATTGTTCCTGTATCTCCTGGTTCTTCAGCTCCAAAAGAAATAGCACTAAGGTCTTTATCAGTTCAAACTCAACTCACTACTTCCAACCCCAGGAAGGCATAGAGCAGCATTTATCCTTAGTCCAAAGTGAGAGGAGGGCACACAGGTCTCCGTGCAGAGCTGTCCTGTCTTCACAGTTCTCCCTACCATAAAGAGCGAAGTGGGTGGAGGAGGAAGGTACACAGTACTCAGACCAGAAACCAGAGGATCTCACGAAGGAACATGACTTTACCTAGAGCTATTAAATCAGTGAGGGAGCTGACTGTTTATGAGACCAGAGAAGATAAAGTAGAGGAGGCAACAGAGAAAGACCCAGACATTAAGGGGAGATACGTTCCTGGGGCTCAGAGTTTGGATGGAGGGCTAGTAACCAAACGCAGGGCAGTCATCTTAACCAACTTGGTTCTGTGCCCAGGATGCCAGTCTGTGGGTATTTATTCATCAGGAGGCCCCCAAATCCCTTCCATCATATACAAGTCTAACTGCAATTTTACGACACTCTGAAAGTCTTCAGTGACCCTTGGTCTTCCTGGCTTTTGTCATCTTTCTTCTCTCAGTCCCATGTGACCTGGGACTCTTGTACTTCTGCTCCAATCTTTGAGGTTCCTTGGTCTGACTTCTCTTCATTGCCTTCTATCTATTGGCTTTTCTTTATTGTTGATATGTTCCTATAATCTGGTTTCAGCTTTTTCAGTTAAGTTTTCTGCCTTCGTTCTCCCGGTCGTGGTTTGCAGTTCTCCATTTCCCAATCTGCTGTGGGTCAAGTTGTGGTGTAAGGAAGGAAGATGGTGTGTGAGGCCTAAGAAGGGTCTGGCTGCCCAGGTTTGACAAAAGCCGAGCAGAGCGAGGACTGTCAGTTGTGTGGAATCTGGTGTAAGTCTCTTCCTGCTGTCGGGGTTGAGTCATCTGCATGAATTATGGTGGATGCCAGTCTATATGTACATAGAGCTTTGACCAGAGGAGGTACCAGAGGTCGTCAGTGGGAAAAGCTTGATTCGGCAGAAGGGTTCTGCATGGGGGAGTCTCCCCCCCAGTCCTTGTCAGCTCTGATGACCTTCGTTGCACTCGAGGATAATGCCAGAGTTTGCCTGAGCTCAACCAGCCCACAAGATGAGCTCCTTATCTATTTTGTCATCTACATGTCGTTCTGCTGTATAATGTTTATTAAATAGCGTGTCTTGTTATCACAGAGGACACTTTCCAGAGACCAAGTATGACAAAAAAGCCAATTCGTGTCCCAGATACATCAGTGTTTTGGAAAAAACATAGCCTTTCTCATTGTTTAATTCCTATCTCTTTCCTGGTTTAAGTAAGTGCTCTGATTTCCTAAAGATATTTTTGACTGAAAAAAGCATTTGGATTGTTCTATTAGACAGCTCACCAAAGGCAGCACAATTCCATACTGTCTTTTGATTCTGAGCTGGTTCTCTTCACCTCTCTCTTGTCAGTGTCTAGCACACAAAATTTATATCATGTTGCTAAAATGTTATTCTAACTAAAATATATTGCTCTTATCACCTAAAACTCTGCTTAAAGTGAAATATTGGAATCAAGTTAAAGGACAATAATAGCTAAGGGGCTAAATTGAAGGTGTACTTTTGCATAACTGGGAGAAGAATTTTCAAAAAAGAATCTAATAGCATGAAAATCCTTCCATAACTTAAAGGAAAAATATTTAAAGCTATACAGTGAATGTAATTTCAACTGCTAAGAAAAAAAGAATATATATGAAGAAAATACTGGAAAAAAATGCCAAATGTTAAAGAGTTTATATCTGATATAAGTTTATAGCTGGTTTAAATTTGTTTCTTTTTGTGTTTCTATGTTTTCCAATTTATAAAAAGTATATATTACATAATAATTACATATATATATGTATATATATTGTTTATTTAGACCTTACCTGTGATTTGCTTCTAGTTATATCATCTAGTTCTACAATCTCTCCAAAAACATTTTTATGTTCATTTTTATCTTTTAAAAACTAAGCATTTATATAGGTAGCTGTCCTTAATATATATTTAGTGTTACTTCCTTGTTACTGCTGTATGAAGTTTTATGTTTTAAAAGTAATCCATATTGTATATAGAGCTGATTGGTGTGTTTTGTTTTAAATCTTAGTATCTAAGCAGCATAACTTCCAGGAAGGTGCAGATTTTACCATGAGCTGAGAGTCAGAATAAAAGTCAAATTCAGTGTGGGGAGAGATGGGTGGCTATGGGATGCTCTCCACTGGTACATTCACGTCACCTCATTTGCTCTTCACAACTTGTGGAAGAGGAAGACATTCACCTGGTGGAGAGACGGGGAGGCTCAGCGAGGCCGTCGGACTTTCCACTGTCACTTGCCAGTAACAGCTGCCTCTTCTCCTTCCATCTTCTCCACCGGCTCTTCTGTTTTGCTCAGCAGAAGCAAATCTGCCTGGCAATGTGCACGCACTCAGAACAGCTACACAGTTGGAACTTGCTTTGGAAAGCTGGATAGAAGCATGTGTGCTTGTACATTTTTTATTTGTTATTTCAGATAACAACAACTTGTTTTGTGTATATAGCTCCTTGTTGTTGGAGCACAAATACTTTTAAACCTTTTCAACTTCTGTAGCCCTGAATGTACAGTACTTTCTATCTAGGTCCTCCATGAGTGCTCTTACTAACCACTGAGTCTTACTGTTTCATATTGCTCACAGAACACTACTGTTTTGGATCCAGAAGTAGCTTCATGCATTTCATTATGTTAGCATTATGCAGGTGGAAATAAGCTAATGAGAAATTAAAGATCTCTAGACAATCAAAACAATGGGGACTATAGCTATGATCTCATGTGTATCTTCATAAAACTGAGAAAATTAAATTGGCCTGTTTTGCTGTTATTTTTTGGAGAAGAATGTTGGAAGACGCACATGTTGTTAATGCTACTTACATAACTACTTGTAGTGGAGAAATTCTTGAGTTAGTGAAATTTTCTGAGGTTCTCAAGTGCAGTAATAGTCATCCATAGGCAAGAGATTAAAGAAACAATGTGTGAGGGCCAGGGAGTTAGCTCAGTGGTTCCGGCGCCTGTCTTGCAAGCACAAGGACCTGAGTTTGATCCTCTGTACCCACATAACAATACTGGGTGTGGAGCCTCACCCCAGCAGCAACCAGTACCACATACCACAGTGCCGTGGGTGGTGGCTCATGCCTGTCATCCCAGCACTCGGGAGGCAGAGGCAGGAGGATTGCTGTGATGTGAGTAGGAGGCTGAGCTTGGGGTCAGCCTGAACCACAAAGCGAGACCCTGTCTCAAAAAACCTAAAAAAAAAAAAAAAGAAACAATGTGTGAGGCTCAAAAAAACCCAACACACAGATTTGGCAGGTTGAAAGGAAGACTTTTACCTCTAGAAGAGTAAGAAGCAACTCCATATAGAATCTTTCCAATCTGCCACGGAAGACTGGCTTTGTGCTATTTCCATGTTCTATCTTTTAAGAAGAGAAATGATGTTAAAATTAAGCAATGCTTTGGATGTTATTAGTGGAGAGTGCAAAGAGAAGAATAATAACAAAGCCTTGCAAGCTGACTGTGACAAAGAGCAGGAGAGAGTGGCCAGAGAAAAACAAAAACAGCTTGAACGGCGGGAAGAAGAAACGGCTCAAGAAAGAGGGCAGGAGAGAGAACAGCTGTGAAGTGTGATGGTAGCTTCTAGGAAAGAGGAAAAGGGAGAGTTTGAAGAACGTTTTCAGCAGTTCTGTGCCCCCTTCATGGCTTTGGAGGAATGGCAGTAATTGTTTAAGATCCTAAAATCATCATTAGTAGCTGAATTCCTTTGTACACAGCAGAATTCTAGCTCAAATGTCTATCTATTTTATATGCTTATTGTTGTGTGCTTATTCTATGTGTTGTTCAGTCAGGAAATAGCATTTAACTGTGGAGATGCATTTCAGGATCACATATATTTAGATCACTCATATGGAAGACTGAAAGACATATTCTGTTGTCTTAATTCTTTTTTCCTTAATCTAGTCTAGCTTTTCTAACATTGGAGGTTTTGATACTTTGGTTTTCTGTGTCCCATATGGAAAAAAAGTGATTTTTTTCATATTAATATTCATGATCTTGCACACATTTGACACAATCAATAGCCACCATTAAAGAAATTTCTACCAAAATATCATGTTTGCAAATTGATCCAGCAAGCAAATAGTTATGACTGTGAGATCAGCATGTGCACTGTGGGAATGAATGTGATAAAGCATTCACGGATTATAGGCTGAGAGATGAATATTTGAGCAGCTAAGTGGCTCTGTTCCTAGTCTGCAGGAGTAATCACACATACACATATCACAAATATATGTAATTTTAATGATGACAAGGGGTATAGGGAAAATTTGAATAATATAAAAGTCTCGTTAGGTCCTTTTCCACCAAAGTGATCTCCAAAGCAGAACTGCTAATAAACTGAAAACTCGTGGCTATGAGCTTTCCCATTTTGCTGCTTCCTCCAAGTTTTGTTGGAGGCGCTAATGAATTGTTGGCTCAAACAAAATCTAGCACACAGCAGTCAATTAAATTTTTATTGAATGAAAAAAGACTACCCAAGTCAAATCACAGAATGATGCAAAGTAGGAAGGGCCTCAGTAGATCCTACCCAGTTATAAACTGCATATCTGGCTCCCACATAATCACAGAGTGGCTGAGGGTGATTCATCTGAAAGACCTATTTAAGGAAGGAAGTGAAAGTCAGAGGCTAAAATATGACCCAGAATCAGGTGCTGACCATCGTGTGTTAAAAGGTTCTATGTAAAGCCAAACTGTTCAGCCACAAAAAGGGACCTGCTTTATTCAACATTTTGGAGTGAAGCATTTAAGGGGAAAGCTGGGCTAAGATGAAATGCCTAGAAATAGTTTTAACTTTCATGCGTGACACTGAAAAACACAACAAATCAACTGAGTAGATTAAACAAAGAAATGTTCCATCATGCATTTAATTGGAATTCCCATGAACATTTATAGAATTTGTAAGAGGGAGAGAAAGTTTCTTGTTGGTGCAAGATAGACCAACTCATATGCCAGTGAAAGCTCCATAAAATCCTAAGCAACTGACTTGACTTTTTAGAGGCAGAATATTTAGGTTGTGGTTAACGTTCCTGATTCCTCCTTATAAATTCATGTGTGTATCAACTCACTTGTGCATTTATTCTTTCTTCTCTATGCAAAATTCAGTTAGTTTCTTGTTTGTTCTGGGGACTGAGCTGAGTTTGTGGATATGACGCAAGAAAAACAGACTTTAACGGTACTGTAGGTGCCGTGACAGAAATAAACATAGATGCTAATTCCAACTGAGAAATCTAAGGCTTCTAGGAAGTACTAGTTCATGAGCTGAATGTTAAATTATACTGAGTTTAACTGGATGAAGGGGACTCAGAGGAATGTTTCACTGAGTGAACAGATTTTACAGGCCAACTGTCTGGACTCATTCACTTCTTGTATTTGACTTTGACTCTGCATGAGCCAAGGCAAAATACCCAGCCTTGTGTGCCTTACTTTTCTTCACGATGGGGACAGTGATCAGACCTACTGCTTCCCCGTCTGCCTGAGTTACTTTTCTCGTTGCTGATACAAAATTCCCGACACCCAAAATTAAAAGGGAAAAATTTATTAAGCTCACAATTTGTAGAGGTTTCAGTCCGTGATTGGCTGGCTCCAGGCAGGGTGGTGTGACAGGGAAATCACAGAGCAGAAGCAGGGCACGGTAGGCAGAGGTCAAGGGAAGCGATAAGCCGCAAGTGACAACAGCAGCTCCTTCTGTCCCTTTTATATTCCGCCGAGGCTCGTGGGCTTGGAGCTGGTGCCAAGCCAGTCGGTGGGCTAATTTGGTGTTCACAGCCTCTAACTCCAGCATCACACACTCTAGACTCAGCCATCTCTGGAGGAGTCCTACTGAGGATTGCATTAGGCTTTGAGTGGACATCTCGACACAGTCTGTCCTAGGTCTGTAAGGACAAGAAATGAGCTAGTATTTCCAGAGTACCTAGGACTGCGTCTGCCTCATGTGTCATAAAGTGTGTGATGGCTGCATAAAGGGATGTAGGTGGTAGGGCTCTGGATAGCACGTATACCCGCATAGAGGCCTGGAAGGCTACGCGTGCTACTTTGAGGAGGGTTACTGGCTGAGGAGCACCGAGAGACACGGGCCGCTTTGATTTGAAAGTTTTGCTAAAAAATAAATGTGGCTAATATCCTAAACAGTAGGAAGAACTTAGAGATATTTTAATCAAATAAGTGATGAGATTTGTCCTTCACACAGATCTCTCTGGCTGCACTGTAGAGAAAGGATTATAAAGAATGAGGAACTTTGGAGAGTGGAAGGTGGTTCAGGACAGTGTTTCTCAAAACTGGCTGACGGTGGCTCATTTGGGGTGCTTTAAAAATGAACAGACCCTCAAGTCCCTCCTAGGAGCCTCTGCCTTGGGAGATTTGTACCGTGTCCAGTCATGCATCTGTTTAGTAAGCACCTCAGATAATTCCCTTCCTGAGGTTGCTTTCATAGACACGGAGCGAACCGGTGATCACAAGCATCTCAGAGAAGAATAATGAGAACTTCAATAAAAAGAGAAATGATGCGGTTGGAAAGAAAGAGGAAGATATAAAAGCATTGAAACCAATAGGACCTGGTGACCCATAGGACGGAACCAAGGGTGGCACTTGGGTGTTTGGCTCGGGTGACTGGGAAGACTGTGGGAGAACTTGGAACTGAAGCGGGTCTGGGAGAGTTGGCTTTGGAGGGACTGTGGGAAGCCTGTGCAGTCAGAGATCATGTCTTAGACAGGACAAAGATCTGGGCTGGAGATTTAAACTGACAGCCATTAGCATGTTAGCAGTAACTGAAGCTTGGAGAACTCCAATGTTTAATCAGGGGGTGGGGAATATAACTCTACTTTATTTGTTCTTTCATTTATTCACCCCATCATTCATTCAAAAAATCAAGTTTACCTGATTTTTGTGTGTGCGTGTGTCCTAGGTCTGTAACTATACATGTTTTCTGTAAAAGACACTTTGAAGAAGTAGCTAAGAGGAAAAGAGAGAAAAGTGTCACAGAAACCAAGAGATTTTATGTCCAAGGCTCCAAATGAGAGGATGAGTGACAGGGTTCCCCGAATTTAGGAAGAAATAAGGTTATTGGTAAATTAGGAGGAAACAGAGCAGATTCTGCTCAGTGATGGGTCAGGATATTGAATTGGAGAGATGGCTTGAAGCATGAATTCATGGAGGTAGGAAGGGAAATGAGAGTCAGATGTGGTTAGATGTCGAAGAGGTACAAAGTCTACTCTTCTCCACGCCCTTTGCAGTGTTTCTTTGTGATGTTTTGTCCTTTGATCAAGAAGTGAAGTTTATTTCCTTTCTTTAATCTGAGCTTGGGTGTGTGATTTACTGTGTCCGTTAGGGGATTAACAAACTGGAGCTTATAACTGTGTATTGCCACTTGCCTGCTCCGGTCACTCTTGGGAACCTACAAACAAGTAAACAGCAGTCCACAGTCATTTTCTGGAGACCCACATCCAGCCATCTCTGCACCTTGCAGCTTGCAGCCAGCACCTGATACCACGTTGAGCAAACCACTGAATCAGCTTCTACCGCTTCACTTGTTGGCCGTAGCTGCTGCGGAAACCTTGCTCATTCTAGCAGAAAAACTTCCCAGCAAAGCCCAGCTCAAAGTACGGAGCCACAGAAAAGTGACTGCTTTCTTGAGTTTGGAGAATAGTTTTTATGTAGCAAACACTAACTGATATAGTAAGGCATCATGACACCTGTCTGTAATCTCGGCACTCTGGGAGGCTGAGGCAGGAGGATCACCAACTAGTTTGACTCCAACCTGAACAACTTAGTAACTTAAGAAGATCCCATCTCAAAAATAAAAATAGGGCTGAGGATAGAGCGTAGTGTGAAGGACTTGGATTTATTACCAACAAAACAAAACAAAACAAAACAAAAAAACACAGCAAAGCAAAGCAAAGCAAAGCAAAGCAAAGCAAATCTCCTTGCAAAAACCCCCAAACAAACACTGATGTAATGAAGCATTGTTTGAAAGTCATGGATTCCAAATGCCTACATTCTCCTGGAATCTGTATTTGTCGTGAGATATTGGAATAGATTAAGGGTTTAGAAAAGCTATAGTCAGTCTTTTTACTCTTCATAATGTATTATTCCAGGCAGAAAAAATATAAAAAGTGCAGTATTTAGGAGGAGAATGACTGGATCATATAGTATTATTGATTCAAGCTATAATTTTAGATAAAGCTTAATTATGTTTAGTGAAAGATGTCAAACAAAGAAAGAATATATTCTGTATCTTTCTTTTTATATTAAATTCTAGGAAATATACATTTATTTATAATGACAGAAAACAGATGAACAGATGCTTGAGGGAAAGGGGAAAGGGGTGGATTATCAAGAGATGTGAAAACTTTTTCAGCATGATGGATACATTCATTGTTTGGTTGTGGTGATAAATTTATGGGTAAATGTATACAAGAAAACATCCAATTGTACATTTAAAAATGCATAGTTCACTGTACATCAGTTATACTTGAGTAAAAATTAAAGAGGAAAAGTAACAAATAAAACTTTTTAATGGCTTCTTATTCATGAGTGTGGAGTTAGAACAATGATTCCTCAAAGGTGTTCACGTCCTAATATCCAGAACTAAACATGTGACTGTGCGTAGCCGTGTACATCTGTGCGTGCTACTTTACGTGGTAAAGGGATTTTGCAGAAGTAATTGAAAGTGTGAATTTTAAGATTAAGGAATAGTTTTGGATTGATGTGTAGATCTGATGTCCTTACAGGAAAAGTCTTTTCCACAGGCTGGGGGGTGTGAGATGGAACAATGTAGAGAGACTTGAAGGATTCAAACTCCAGTGCTGGCTCGAAGATGAAGAGAAGTCCTGAGTCAAGGGACAAGGTGACCTCTTGGAGCTGGGACTGTGCCTCCGTTTGTAGGAAGAGAGAAAATGGGGGCTTTAGTTTTACCTTTAAAAAATTAAATCCTACAGTTAACTCAAGTGAGCAAGAAACAGATGATCTCCTAGAATCAGCAGAAAGAAAAAAAATACCTACAGACATATAGAAGAGACTGATATTGCCCTAATTGACTGAGCTAGAACACTTCTAATTTGTATTGTTTTATGCCACTACATCTGTGTTAACTGAACACAGCAGTAACAAACAACGAAAAAAGAAAGTTTTCATGGGCAAAATGTTGAAATTATTGGTTAAAGTAGCTGTTTTGAATGATCTCAGTTTTCCAGCCATAAATCACAAATAATTGAGTAGTTTCTGATTTGTACCCATTCGCTTCCTATACTTCAGCCGTCACGCAGGTTGCTGCCACGGGCCGCCTGTGAGGGCTGCAGTGCTCCTGACCTTCAGATCTGACCCATGCACGGGTGTTGCTTTCTGCCCACTGTCGAAACTGTGCAAGAGGAGCCATCGGAACAGTGACTAGAGGGTGGAGCTTAGTGCGGAGGACCTGGCTTCGTTACCCACAAAACAAAAGAGAGAAGGCAAGGCCTCGAGATGAAGTCACATGGCCAGACTCAAGGTTATACTCCAGTTAATACCACACAGTCTACTAAATCCAGGTCTACATCTGACAGTTGCTGGTTGATCACAATGGCTGTTCCTGGCCTTTTCCAGAACTTCAGAAGTCACAGACGAGCCAAGGTTAATTATGTCAGCCATGTGTCCACTCCCTATTGGGCTAATGTTAGCCAAGTCCACCTGGTCCTCACCTCCCGATTTTGCCCTGTGCAACATTCTCAGAGATGTGACCTCACGCAGCCCACTTCCTAGATCCCTCCTACTTCCCAATGGACCTTTCCTACTCTCAACCTCCTTTGTCCTTTGCAGTTCATTGTTTGATTTCAGAGGACAGGAACTCGAAACATCTAACATGTCAAGGTTGGGAGTTATGTTTCTCCTGCAACTGAACTGTCCAAATGAAGCACTTTGCAGTAGGCCTCTTGTGGGTGCTACATTGTCAATCAACGTGATTATGGTCATGTCTGTGTTGTGACTTAGGACAGTTTCCATCTTAGTGGTGGATTCACTTAACTCCCCAGGAGCGAGTAGATAGAATCTCAATTTTCCTTTTTTGGTGTCAGTTCTGCTAAGAAGATGCAGGTCATTTCCTGTGGCTTTTTTTTTTTTCTCAGAAGGTTCCTGTTTCTGCCTCATGACACTGAAGCAGGAAGAGAAAGTGACACAGTGATGTTTGCTGATGGAAGCGGAATTCTGTCCAGTGACTTCTTTCTCCCCAGTTAGAAGGTTATATGTTCCAGGACATGGATTATTCTTTTCACTTTCTCCATCTTTTTAGCTTTGTACAGTGATCTTGATCTTCCTAGTGACTTCTCCCTTATTAGCGCATGACAATAAGCTGGAAGATTCCTAAAGTTCTGTTCTCAAAACAAAACAGAACATTCCAACCAAATTTAAGCACATTCCCTTACAACATTTGTAATTCTATTGCATATCAGTTTTTCTGCATGGCATTTATTTGAGGAAAGGCTCACATGGATCTAGGGGAGTTGGTTTTAGAAAATTAAATCAGACTGACTGAAACGATGATCTGATTCACAAGAAGAAAGGAGATACATTATGTGATGGAAGAGTTATTTTGGGAGAACTTATTTTCATGACTCTGAGTGCAGGGAGGAGAAAGCATATGGATAGTATTGCTAATTTAGTACAGTGTCTGCTCCAGACTCTGCATGCAGTTTTTATAAACCAGCAGCCAGTTCTTGGGTCTCCAGTTTTGAATGGAGAGCTGCAAGAGATGCTGCCTGCTACATGGAACAGTCAAGTGCAGTAAAGCAGCAGAGCTAACGTAGGTAGCTTTGTTCAGTGGTTACAAGACGGGGCGGCCTTCCAGGCATGCACACTCCACACTGAGGAGGAAGTGGGTGCCAGCGCTAAGAGCATTGTGTGGGCATCCTTGAGAGTGGGTACTTTGATTTGAAAGTTTTGTTGGTTGCCATAGTAATTGTCGTAATTATATGGTTTGTTTCATCTTTGTGATACTGAACACCTCTTAAAAATGTCCAGGAAGCACTAGTTCTACTTTTGTTTTTTAAAATTCTGGTACATAGTTACAAAGATACTAAACAATAATGTGTGATTGGGTTTTCAGTGCAGTTAGAACAACAAAATCTTATCATTTGTATATCTTTAAGTGAAGTATGTTTGTTCCCTAATCATTTTTTAACATGAAATATTTCTTCAGTAGAAAAATCATCAGGAAGTGATTCTCCCCCACAAAACGCAGAGTCCCAGACACCAAGGTTACCGAATTTGAAAAGAACAGGAAGCTCGTTAGGAGTGTGTCATGCCAGCAGGGGTAGGCTCAAGCTCAGACTGAGCGGAAGCTAAATCCAAAGTGAATATGTTCCTGTTCGTTTTTTATTGTGTTGCTCGTGGTGGCCACTGATTACTTAGTCCCTAGATGCTATTTCCAAGGCTAAGTTTTGCAAGTGACTTTGAAATATTAAGAGGCAATATTTGGCTATGCAGCAAGTCTCAAATTGCAATTGCTGTTAAAGCTCGAATGCCCCACGGGCAAATCTTTACGGCTCTCATTTTTGACTTGTGTGTCATAAATACATGTGACATGTATATCTCCTATTGTATTGGGTTGATTTAGTTTAGAAACAATGATACACATGTGAGAGTTCTTTCATGTCTGATTGCTTTCTAATTTTTATGAGATGTGGATAAAACTGGCTCTGGTGTGTGGTTGAGCTTTGTCATGCAAGAATTGGAGTACCCCTTTGACTGGCACATTTACCAGAAGAAAATACATGGCACTGGCTAATCTGGAGCTGGTGTGGTTATGCAGGTTGGGATGGGGCAGATGGAACCAACTGCCTCTTGTGAAACACCTGGAAAATTTAGGACAATTGACTAGCTAATGGCATTTCTTTCACTTAATATGCTAGGCTCTTAAATTGATCGATTAAAAAAATCAGTATGTCTCAAAACTAAAATCTTTGTACAGCTACAGATTTTATTATTGTTGATGTCTAGTGCTATTATTTGTATTCTATGTAAACGGATTTATTGCTAAAGATATTGATCATGCAAGTTAATGCAACAATGAGATTTACTATGTATATATCAGAATGGCCAAAATCTAGAATATTGACAACCCCAAATAATAGCAAAAGGTAAAATAAGAACACCTATTGATTTCTAGGGAGAATATAAAATGTACAATCACTTTGAAAGACAAAAAGTGTCTTACACCAGGCATGCTGGTGCAGGTGTGCCTGTACACCCAGCACTCAGGAGGCAAAGACAGGAGGATCGCATTGCCACAAGTTCAAGGCCAGCCTGTGCTATATAGTGAGACCCTGTCTCAAAAAATGTTCAACATCACTAGTCATTCGACAGATGCAGATGAATACAATACTGAGATTCCATCTCACTATACCGGAATGGCTGCTATCTAGAAATTAACCAGCAGCAAATGCTGGCGAGGCTGTGGGGAGAAAGGAACCCTTTTTCCACTGTTGGTAAGAATGTAGATTGGTGCAATCACTAGGGAGATCAGTGTGGAGATTCCTTAAAAAACTAAGATTAGAGGGCCCAATAAAATGGACTATCACTCTGCCATAAAGAGTGATACATTTGAGTCATTTATACTCAAATGAACATACCTTGAAGGCATACTCATAAGTGAAATAAATAGTTCGCAGATGTGTAAGTGTCTTTTCTCTGGTACGAGACACTGAAGATATGAATGAGTTCTCGAATGTATGATGGATACTGTGAAATATAAAATGTTCAAAGGCTAATAGAGGGTAGGGCTATATAACATGAGGAAAAAAGATGGTTAAAAAAATAAAAAGGAAACATATCTTATGGATATATAGGGCAAAGGATTGCAGAGTGGCCAGGGGAATGGGAGAAAATGAAAATTAAGTAGTGTCATATACTGGCACAAATTCTCAGTGTCGGTTGTGATTATTATATATATATATATATATATATATATATATATATATATATAAGTACCTATTGTGGAGTATTTTGGAGGCATGGATCCATTCTTTCTGATATTAATAATCAATTTGACAAAATCTTATTCCAATGTGATTTCTTTTATAATTAATGTGATTTTTTGGTTGTCTAATTCTGTCTTTATTTCCAATATTTAATAAGTTTATTAGGATATGACTACACATTGACTACTCTGGGTCCATTATCTGTGTTACAGCACAGTATGTCTAATATAGAGATTTAAATCCATATTTCAAGAAAATTTCTTATATTGTAAATTTATACATATTTTAAAATTTTTTCATTTTTCTCAATACTCTATGTCAATATTAGAATTCCTTAATTTCTCTTGCTTTATCTATGATTGATTTATTTTTCTTTTTTTGCTTTCTTACCTAAATGTGCCTTACTATGTTTTTGCCGTTTATTTTCTTTGACCAATTCCATTTTATATTCATGTTTTTTTCTTTTGTAGTGGTGATTATTTTTGAAGTGAGGATTGAACGCAGGACCTAGGCATGCTAAGCATATGGTCTACCATTGGTCTATACTAGCATATTTATATCACGAATTTAATTCTTTCCTGACTAGAAGAGCATGGATAGAGTTAGTCAGGAGGAGATAAGCTATGCAGGAAAGTACCAGAGGGCAAAGTCGTAAAAGCTCCTGTTCTGATAGTCCCTCAGGAGCAAGGTTATGTAAGCCTTGGCAAGGAATCTGAACTTTCTTTCAACTGTTATAAGATCCACTTGAGGGTCTGAACATTTTACCTTAGATGTAATATAATATAAAGAGCACTGGCGCTCAGTAATATAAAGAAACATGGCAGGGGGAATGTGATGAGCGGGGAAAAAGCTCTCCAAACAGGTCCATCTGAGCAGAGATTCAGCGCGTGTGCAGCAACTGCCCACATAAGTGCCTGAGTGAAAATATTCCTAGGTAGCGCTAATAACAAATAAAGGATTGGAGACCAGTAATAACTGAACTTGAGAAACAGAAAGAAGGTCGGTGCGTGGGCAAAAGGGAAAAATGTACAAGATGAGCCTGGGGATCGGACACAGGTTGCAAAGGCACAGTGGCGTGGGGGAGGCCAGAGTCCGCCTACGAAACCGCCTGGACTAGCTAATGGCGGTGAAGTAGACAGAAAAAGCTGAACTTGACATATATTCTGCAAGTTGGGTTAACTCTGCTTCTAATGGACCTGAAAGGAGGAATAAAAGAGGGAATATATCAAAGATAATATGTAATGCAAATACGCTAGACTTTCTGAACATAAACTTATTATATGACTTTGAGTCAAAAGAGTTCAGCCTTAAATATATGGATTAATATAGTGGGTAGGAAGTTAGAATCCCCTGGGTGTTAACAAGGACACACATGTGTTAAAACTGTGAGAGAGGCATTTTGTGTACGCTGTTTCTGTCTGTGCATGAGACGCTCATGCATGTAGTAAATATTTGAAGACCAGACAACTTCCTAACTACTGAAGACACGGCACCTGAGTAGACAACACACAGAAGCCCAGATCTCCCGCTCTCGTGAAGTTCACAAACTAGTGAAGATTTCATTTCTTAGTACCTTGTAGTACCTAGATCTCATTTTTCATTTTTCAGATGAAATTTGGAGGCTTACAATGCAGAAGTGATTTGGCCAATGTCATATGAAGGGCTAGGTCTGGGATTTCAGTGCTCTGTTGAATCCATTACATCAGACAGAAAATAGATGTAGATATCTATCCACATAAACCTTTGCAGATAATCCAAAAAATGGAAGAGTTTTTGGTTTTTTAAAGTTCAACTGTTTTTCAATTTTTCTTTGCTCAATTTTAATTTAAAGTAATATTTAATTTTGGTTTTTGCAGTTACAGGATTCTGACAGCAACGCAGGGTTGAAGAAGTGCATCTAACGCTGGAAAATTCAGTCCCCAACTCGCAAAATGCCTCAGTTTGTGTAAAACGGAGACATTTTCTTCACTGTCAGGTTTCCGGCCTCTCCCTTCACTCCCACAGCTGTGTGCTTGAATATTCAGCAGTGAGCGTAGGGGGAGGAGCTGATTATTTTGGGTGGGTGACTTTCTGGGCACTTTTCACTCTGTGGTGGAAGCCAAACACTTTGTAAGTAAAAACAGAGATTACTGAGATGTTCAAGTTCTGAAGCTTCCAATAGAAAATACATTTATAATGAATTATCTCGAATTAAATTTTAATGGGCTCTAAATTGTATATAAAGTACTAGCGCCAAAGCAGTCTCCTGTGCAGATAAACATCATTAGTGTGTAAGTAGGGAAACTTCTCTGGCTTCTATTTCCCTTGGGTTTGCTAACCACTCTGTGGATGCCTTTCTGCCTAATGTGAAGCCAATATGCTATTCTTTTTGACTACCCCAGTGAGCTGCCTTTGTTAATAGCTGGCTTTTTACTCGCAGCTTTTGGAAAGAAAAGCTCCTTGGCTAAGGTGAAACTTTATCTGCTCTCACACATGCTCAGCTCTAGCTGCGCCTCATGATCCTTCGACTCACAGGAGATCCCTAGAGGTGGAAAGGATAGGCCTCACTCCTCAGCAGAGCAGGTTCCCAGCACCGTCACGTCAGGGCCCAGGGCTGACACGGTTACAGACAGCTCTGTCGAAACACAAGTGCTTCCGGGACCAGCATGCGGCTGCTCAGGTGTGTGGAATTTTCAACTTGTTCCACTGGAGTAGAAGCATCTCTCTCTCCAAACACACTCTCCGGTTAAGTGGGAGTGTGCGAGAGGGCCGAGAGCGAACACGGAGTCTTTCCTTGACCACTTGGATTCTGACAGGGCCCTTTCCAGAACGTGGCTCTGTGGTGAGCCACGGCTACCATCCATGCTAGTCTCAATCGCCACACCCCTCGTCCTGTCCAGAACAGCCTCGTGGACAGCCTGTGTGGTCATACCAATCCTCAGTAAAAGACACGCCTGCTAGGCTCCAGGAAACTTGGAGTTTACGTCCATGTCACACTTCCCCACTAGACCCGGGAAGAGAGAAAGTGCAGAGAGACACGTGTTCATGGACGTCAGAGTAAGCCTAGTTGGGACATTTTCTGTTTTTGCTGGGCTGCTTTTCGGAGCAATTGTTTTTTATGAAGATGTTTTTGTTTAAGACCTGTTTGGTCTCCAAGACAAAACAGGGCATAAATAATAAACCATAAAAGCTTTCAATTGCAGCCTGCAGGTCGCATTGTTTACTTAACCAGATAGGTTAATAGCCTTTGGGTTTCACACGTGTCTTATGGAGGGTGCTCTGTAACGGCCAAGCACCTGTTTTCAAGTTGGAAGTGGGGCTCTTGAGGACTGGGGCTCGGGCAGGAGCGCTCGGGACCCGTCACAACTGCGTGTCGCTCTCCCTCTCCGCCTCCCGTCTTGGGCAAATTACTGACTTCTGAAAGTACTTGTCGCCTTGGATTGTTGAGAGAAGTACCTGAGATCACGTGCGTAACGTACTTGGCCTGCGACCTGCCATATAATAAGCTTGGAATTAAGTGCCAGTAGGAACGCTGTCCCAAGGCTGACAGCGCCACTGCCACGCCATGTCTCTGCCGCCTGCGCGGGGTGAGAACTACCGAGAGAGCAAGATCTCCACAGTGACTGGGCGCATGAGAATTTAGTTATGAGGCCAATTTAAAAGGAGCAAAAAGTAGATCAATGAATATATAGTATCTTTTGCAGAAGCATTTATAATGCAGCAAATGGATTTTAGCAAGGATTTGATAAGTGCTCAAGGTATTTTTGAGAGTAATACTCAAAGGTATGAATATTACTACTCTTTTCGAGACTGTCAAATTGAACAAGCCAACGTGTGTGTGCGTGTGTGTGTGTGTGTGTGTGCATGCATGCTCATGCACGTGTATTCTATTTACGCTGTGAATTTATTTTTCTTGCAGCTCATTTTTACTGATGACTCCAAAGAAGAGGTATGTTGGGCCCGGGATTTAGCTCAGTGGTTCCAGCATCTGCCTGGCAAGTGCAAGGTCCTGAGTTTGATCCCCAGTGACCACACACCACAGTGCCAGGCGTGGTGGATCACACCTGTCATCCCAGCACTCAGGAGGCAGAGGCAGGAGGATTGCTGTGATATGAGTTCAAGGCTGGGCTCAGGGCCAACTACAAAACTGAGACCCTGTTTCAAAAACAAAAACAAAAACAAAAAAAAAAGAAAAACAGAAAAAGAAATTGATTGCATTTTAAAATAGTCAACTAAACAATAATTAAAATTCTTTTTTTTTTTTTTTTAGGATTTTTTGTGCCAGGGTTTCGCTTTGTAGTTCAGGCTGGCCCTGAGCTCAGCCTCCAACTCACATCACAGCAATCCTCCTGCCTCTGCCTCCCGAGTGCTGGGATGACAGGCGTGAGCCACCACGCCCAGCACTGTGGTATGTGGTACTGATTGCTGCTGGGCGTGAGTCTCCACACCCAGTATGGTATGTGGTTACTGGGGATGAACCCGGGTCCTTGCATTTGCAAGACAGGCGCCGGAACCACTGAGCTAAACCCCCGGCCCTAAAATTCTTACTCAATAATTCTCCTAGTATATTTTGGTGTTCCTGTATTATGAGTCTTTTGTAAAACTTTAGAATTAGAAACAGCAAAAAAAGAAGAAAAAGAAGGGAAAAAGAGAAAGAAAGAACCAAACTTGTCCCTGGGGATCTATCTTCTTTGAGAAAATTAATCAACATCAATCTTGATATCTCAGTTTGTAAGAAGTGATAAAATTCTCCTTATTTTGGCTAGAATTCATCTCTTACTACCTGTACAAAGCCGGATGGTTGGTTTTTTTTTGTTTTGTTTTGTTTTTTTATACCAGGAATCAAATCCAGGACCTTTCCCTTTGAGGCAGATGCAGCACCGCTGAGCTAAAGCCTGGCCCAGCAGCTTTGCTCTCCCAGAAGCCCTCGCTCAGTTCCTGGTCCTTTATTGGTATAATCTGTCCTGACTTTGACCTCTTACCATCCAGTTTGCCCTCCGCACAAATCTAACTAAAACACCGAAGGGACATTAGAGGTCTTAATTGCTGAACACCCACTAGTGGGGATTCCACACGGTCTCCTAGCGTTTGATTACTTGAGTGTTATTGACCACATCAGGAATTAATCATCTGCCACTTTTCGCAGTATTGCTTATAAACTGAGAATTGATGTTTCATGCTTATAGATTCCTCATGAAATTGGTCAGTTATTTTTCTCTCTAATGAACAAAATATCTTTTTAATTAAAGGATAACTTAAAGATGGAAACTACCAAATCACAGACTTTGTCTTTGCCACTGCTGTCTGGACAGAAACTCTTCTAGGGTGCCGGTCTGTTTGTCTGGCAGGAGGCACCTGTGTCACTGCTGGCCCGGACTATCCTAACCAACAGCAAGGAATTTCCTCTGGAGCTTAGGGAACAAGGACAGCCGTGAGGCAGTCTGCTAGGATGCCTTCAGATGGAAGGATGGTATGAGGGTACAAGCCTGACTCAGGGAAAATTATATTTTACTTCCTTCCATTGCCTGAAATTTTATGTAGGTGACATCAGATTAAACTTTAAAGTAATTGAAATCAGAGAAATAATTTATACGAATGGATGAGAAGGATTACATTTTTTATACTTCCAGAGAATCTTTTTATAACTTGTCATTTTCTGCAACACATTTCACTTTATATTTAAACCTGTTGACATGCCTGTCTTTTCTGTCAGACCGTGTTATAGTTCAAGGGTTGGAGTATAGCCTCCTTTGCTCGGCATCCTGGCGAGGTTAACACAGCTGAGCAAAGATTTGTAATGTTCAGTGAGCGTTTGTAGGTTGCAGGAGCTGAGTAGGAAGTACCAGCCATTGGCCTTGGTCATGGCGGAAGTTAGATGCTTTTGGTGCTTGTTTCTGCATGAAACTTCTAGCACACATTTACAGTCTCTCTCATTTCTTCATTAGACATCCTTCTCTCAGCCTCCTCTCCACATATATCAACGTATTTTGAGTCATCAGATCAATGTATTTATTTATCAACTATATAAATGATCCCTGATAATATAGCCTTAATTTTTTTTTTCGTGTGTGTGTGTGTGTGTGTGTGTGTGTGTGTGTGTGTTACCAGGGATTAAAGTCTCAACCTTGCACTTGCAAGGCAGGCAGCAGTGCCACTGAGCTAAATCCCTGGCTTGATTTTTTTTTCAATACAGCCTTAATATATTCATTTATACTCGTCATATATTGGTGGCATAAACTCCAAAATACAGGATAAGAGCCAAACCTTAGGGCATATATAAGACCAGAAAAGCACAATTCAGAAGTACAGGGAAAGAGAGGAGAGAATGAACTTTTCCAGGGGCTGGTTAGTGAAGCGAGTAAGAAGAGACAGAAATGGGCACCCCCCGCCCCCGGATTCTGAGCCGGAACTTGCTCTGCCAGCGGCTCGTCCACTTAGATTCTTTGTCTGCTTTCTCCCCTCAGCCTTTAAAATGAGACGATTCAATTGGTGCTTTCTTTGTAGTATTATTATTTTTTTTAAATACCCTGCAGTTAACTCCAGAGTCTTCAGAGATGGCAACAACATGTTTCATTTATAAAGTGCTTACTTCCTTATATTTATTGTGAATGTTAGTAATGGGAGAGGAAGAGAATTTCTAGAATCTGGTCACTTTTATGCTAAATAAGCAATCTTCAGCTGCCAGATGAATTGCTGTTTTATTCCTTTCAGTTTCATCCCAAACCAGCTATTTTCTGCTTTTCCTTAAAACTTTTTAATGAAGGAAGTGAAGGTAGGAGAAGGCTGGCCCCAAAGCAATACAGATTTGTGGGTTATACATCTTTTTGTAAAACTGTTTAAAGATAGAGGGGTCCCTGGGCTTCTATGAGACGGGAGCCTTGCATGAATGAATAAACAATGACATGTGGTTGCTCTGGAGATGGTAGTTTGCTAATATGTAATGGAAAAATAAATCCTAGTGTTTGGAAATAAGTCCTTATGTGATTTTAGAGATTTATTACTAAATACTTATTTATAGGCAGAAAGTGTTAGGGTTCATTTTAGAAACTTCATATAATAATGAGTTGATGTCTGTTGTATAAAGCATTGTATTGGAAAAAGGAAAGGGATACGTAATTTAAAACAGAAACAGTAGTATATTCTGCAATTCAATGATGAAACTATTACAACATATTAATCTTTCCTACATAACCACCAAATAAACTCCATTGACATGCTTTAAGATTGTATCTTTTTGAGACCCTCTCCAATTCTAATTGTAAGTGATCTTCCTGCTGCTTCTCCAGAGAAACAGATTTTTTTTTTTTCTTCTGGGCACAGGTGTGGGTTGAGACACGCTGTGCAGCCCAGGCTGGCCTCAAACTTGCCATGATCCTCTGGCCTTAGGCTCCTGAGCGCTGGAATTACAGACGTGTGTCACCACTCCTGGCTGGACGGAGTTTCTAAACCTCTTCTTCAGGCATTTGGTGAAGGAGAAGTTGTTATATCTGTTATTTAGAAATGGTTGGAAACCTTCATTGAAATATA
Organism: Petromus typicus; assembly: GCA_004026965.1. NCBI lineage: Eukaryota > Metazoa > Chordata > Mammalia > Rodentia > Petromuridae > Petromus > Petromus typicus. The sequence continues at coordinate 23,992 of PVIR01001204.1, read as the reverse complement.
GCGACCCAGAATTTGTAATTGATTATAATTCTTTTGAATGAAAGGAAAGTCCAACTGAGACATTTTATGTGGTGTTCTTCCTGTGAGTTCTAAAACCGTTACTAGTATCGGAATAGATATGACTCAGTTATTCTTGACTTTTCCTTGCTGTATCAACAATCAACACTTTTGTAACTGATCAGTTCAATCATGACAGCAATGATGTTGAAGAGGTAATGAGTACTTTACAGACTTAAATACAAAGACAGACAGACAGACAGACAGACCGACGGGCACATGTACTGAAAGTCACAGGCCCACGTGTTTATTCATCTATTATCCTTCAATTTAAGGACCAGAAGTTGCTAAGTTTGGAAAGTACCATTCTCTGTGTTGGGTCTTATCATTTAGGGAGACTTTTTGAACAAGTTCATTTAAATAAAAAATTCCGGATGTTCCTCACTCAAGAAGAAATACATAAATGTACTAGGACAAGCCATGTTCAGGCATTAAAGACTAAAATTCCAATTCAGTTTCAGAATAGAGTAAAGCAGAGCAAGCGCAGGGTTGTGCATGCCCGCGCTGTGAGTTTGCTGTATCTAGGCTCTCTCGGTGTCACGTTAGCCATTTTTCACCAGAGGTCCGAAACTGGCGTTAATCTGATTTTACAGAGGAAGGTGGGAATGGGAGAAGGAACAGAACTGAATTTGAACTGAGCTCCATTTCATTCCAAGATTGTGGTGTTGTCTCAGATTTGTGACTCAAAAATAGCACAGGCGGTTACACCCTATTTACTGAACTATTTATGTTTTAACCAAGTTGGCTATGACATGTGTTTTCCTGAAGGAAACTACATTTCCAAGAGTTTATGTTACACTGTCTGAGATTAGCTGAGCACAAGTTTTATAAGGGCTTGTGACCATGTTACACACGTAATTCCTGGCAGATAGAGGGTTTTCAATAAATATTTCTTAAATGAATTAACTGTGGGTAAAAATTGATTTGTGGAAACAACAGAGGTATAGTAAAGAGTTAGGGGAAAAACAGTATATATTTTAGGTTGGAGAATAAAATTCCAGTAAAACTAGTACTTCTCAAATATAGGTACATGTTCCAAATATTAGTAAAAATTTTAATAAGTACCAGGAGTTGGTTATAGTAAATGCCTGCTTTATGATTTTTTGCCCCATTAAAAAGATTACTCAGGCTTAAATTTCAGTTATTTCAATAAACTTTCATCAGCTTCATTTTTGGGGGAATATGTATAACTTCAAAATCAAATACATTTATTTCCTTTGTCTACTACTGAAAGTTGCTCACTCTTTTGGCTTGATTACCTTTAACCTCTTCCATGACCTGGAACTCCATCTTGATTGCTGTACCACTTCCATTTTTTGTGAGCATTTTAAATTCATGGCCATGGTAGCATTCATCATTGAATCTCTCATTTTGCCATGTTGACACTTAAGAAATTCTCATAGGGGCCGCGGATTTAGCTCAGTGGTTCTGGCGCCTGTCTTGGAAGCGCAAGGTCCCGACTTCAACCCCTTGGTAACCGCATGCCACAATGCCGAATGTGGTAACTCATGTTAATCAGCAGTCAGTACCGCACACCACAGTGCCGGGAGTGCGGGCTCACGCCTGTCATCTCAGCACTCAGGAGGCAGAGGCAGGAGGACTGCTGTGAATTTGCGGCTTGCCTGGGCTACATAGTGAGCTCAGAACTAGCCTGACCTACAAAAGTGAAACCCTGTCCCCTCCCTCCATAATGGAAAAGGAAATTCTCATGGAAAGCAAGTGAAGAAAAGAAGAAAGATAGAGAAAAAAGAAAGATGGGAGGAGAAACAGAAAGGGAAAGGGAGAAAGAAGAAAGTGAGAGGAGGATCTTGGGTGGGAAGCACAAACTGGATGGTCAGTAATGCTAAGTCCTTGCTTGGAAATAGAGCTCTCCAGCAATATATACTAAGACCTTTAAAGGTCATAGAACTTCTCAGCATCCACAAGGAGAGTCCGTTATTAATTGCCACTTTGGATTAAAGCTTATGTCCTTGTTGACACTTCACATAGGATTTATTGAATCTAGGGAAGTGCTAATCACTCGTTGACATTTACCTACAACCTATAAAAGACAAGATTAGTTGAATTTTCAAATGATTATCACCAGAAGAATATATTCATTAGCTATGACCTCTAGATTCCCAAGTTCTGGGAGATGTTGTGAGCTTTTGGCCAGTTTGAGCCCGTTAAACTAGTTTTGACTCAGTATCATTTACTCACATTACATATGGCTTGGTAATGAATAGCTCACGTCCATCCTTTTTTTCTTTTTCAGAGCTTGGAATTCAACTGGGAGCCTCACACACACCGAGCGGGTTGGTTGTCACTCAGCTACCCTCCAGCCCAGCCCAGCCCTTGTGTTTCTTAGATGAGCTCGCCCTTTCACACACGAACACCTGTCTGTCTTCTATTCCTCACACTTGAAAATGTAAAGGATTTTAAGGAAATACAAAGAGAGGCAAAGTTTTGTGACAATTCTAATGTTTGTGGCAGAAAAAGAATTTTTCTACTTCTCAGAGTCAGTGGGGGAAGTAACCATTTCCGGAACATCCACAGGGTGAACTACATAAGGCTTTCGAGAGAGAATGATCTTCAGCACTCATTTTCCATGTCACTCAGAGAGGAAGAGACTGATTTACAATGCTGTCCCAAATAGCTGATTAAAATACTTGACACTAATTCACCTTTTAACTGAAGATAAAAATAATTGAATGGAGAATTTATGAAGAGTTCTTCTCAAGTTTAATGATTAGTATTCCTGTTCCACTTGCAGCATGGAAACAAACAAGAGATCACCAAAAAATCTCTTCCTCTAAGAATCCAAGTGCTAGAACATTTTGTGTTGTTTGTTATTCAAGTCCTTTAGTGAGGGTCTTTTATGACTGAAGCTATGAGGCAGGAGAAATGAAAGTTCCGGAAAATTCTCTACTGTGCCTGGGAGCATGATCGCCTTTTCTTAATATTTCTGTCCAAATGGTTTCTGACTTTCTTCCTGATAGAAAACTGCCTTGTTTCCTGCTTCTCTTCATATCTACTCAACTAGTTGAGCCTATTATCCATTGCTTACCAAATGCACGATGCTTCAAGCAATTGTCTTTTCTCAACCTTTAATCCATTCATCTGGGAAACTTAAGTTGACCATGCAGTATGATGTGGTCGAAATGCACGGGGCTTGGAATCAGATGTATCACAGTTTAAATTCTAATCTTTTGCTAACTGATCTCTTGGGAAAAATCCCTTAACTCCTATAAGCCTCAGTTTTCTTATCTATAAAATGGACCTTTTTTTCTTTTCTCATACGGCTGATGAGGGATTAAAATGGGGGAAAAAAGATATACAAGGTACATGGCCCAAGGATTGGCCTGTATTAGTAACTCTAAATACCCTTGTCCTGATTCTTCCCTAAACTAGAGGAGGAGTTAAGGGGAGCTAAAGGTCAGAGAAGGGGCGGGGCCGGGTCCTGAATCATTGGAAACTGCTGGCAACTCTGCCCTTGCTTTTGAGCACACCCTGCACTTTATAACACACCTCAAAGCAGTTATTCTCGAACGAGGTTGATTATTAAAATTACTTGCAGGGCCAAGGATTTACCTCAGTGGTTCCCCACCTGCCTCACAATTACAAGGCCTTAGGTTCGATCCCCAGTACAAAAAAAAAAAAAAAAAAAAAAAGCTTCGGTTTGTAATAAAATTCCTTGGAAATGGACCCGGGTCTCAAGCTTATATTCTGATCTAAAATGAGCCCCAAATTCAGCCTCTGATTCAGAAGATTGTAACAGGGACCAGAAATCTAGCGTGGATGTCAAGTGCTCCAGACCGATGTGCAGCATGGCCAGAGCCCCAGAACTACGGCTGCTGTCGGGGGTCACGTCGAGAAGAGACCATGGCTCTCCCAAGCACTGTGCTTCTGAGGCAGATGACTGTGACTCAGCACAGCAGGCTCATGTGTGACTGTGGAGAAGGTAGCCGTTACAGGGAGGTGAGAGGCTGTGGAGGCTTGGGAACGAGACAGGGGCCGAGCAGGTGCGATTCCCTGGCGTCTTCAGTGAAGGAGCTTCAAGTGGACCGTGCGTCTCACTCTTAGGGGTGGGAGAAGTTTGGGGAAGAAACTGCCGTCCTTGTTCCTCCCTCACATCCACGTGGAATCGGAGTCCCTCTGAGAAGAGGGGGGCTCCTTTGGAAACCATTAGGCCTTGAGGGCTCCTCCCTCCTGGATGAGTCAGTACTTGACAGGAGGCCCGGGGGGATGTGGGAGCCTTTCTGCTCTTTTGCCCTTCTGCTATTTACGCCCACGACACTCTTCCCGTCCAGGGGCCACAGCACTCATGGAAGCAGAAAGCAGCCCTCTGCTTTCTGGACACTGCACTAACCATTGACCGGATCTCAGCCCTTCCAGCCTCCAGAATTGTGAGGAATAAACGCATGATGCTTATAAATTACTCTTCCTCAGATACTTTTTCATAGCAGCACAAAGTAAGGACGGAAGTCAGGGAAAGTTACGGAAATACTGAAGCATGGTAGAAAGAAAGACAGGAAATTTAGAGTGAGTACCTCATACGTTGCTGTGTAGAAATGGGAGAGACCTCCACCGCCCCTGCCTTCGTGGGGAGATGGAGGGTGAGATCCTAAGGAGGACTCATTAGAGTCCTGTCTCATCTCAAAGGCCACTGCACTCAATGGCTTCATTTAATGGTCTCCTTCCTCTGGGGTCCCGCAGAGTAGTCTCCACATATGTGACAACACTTTCCTCCTTGGAAGAACATCCCTGTCCAAGCGTGCTCAGAGGGACAGCTGTTCACAGATGTTATGTGAAAGCTGTGTCTATCATCAGCCAGGTTTGGAAAACAGTGGGTCAACCAAAACCAATACAGCGTAGTTTACAGTGATTTCAGATCACTTACAAAATTAGCCTTCCCAAAGCACCTCTGCAAGAGGTAGCCATAGTATGAAGCATTTTCTCCAAGCTGCTGACCCTAGTCCTCCGCCCCACCATGCTGGGGACTGAACCTGGGCTTCAGGCACACACGAAGCCCACGCTTTGCACTGATTGACATCCCCACCCCCGTCTTGTTTCTAAGTGATAGAAAACTTGTTCCACTTCACGTGAACCGGCAAGAGAACTTACTGGTTCCCACCCCACGAAGCCCCGGCCTGACCGAATCCAGAGCTCCCCGCGACGTCACCAGTGTTTGTCTCTCTCCCTCGCTAGGCTCGGCTTTCCTCTCGGTTGGCTTCGTTTCTGTACCGTCTTTCTCTGTGTGGTGGTCCTCGGCAGCTCGCAGCTTACCTCGTGCTTACAACCATAAATATAGATTTTACTTGGGAAAAATCTCCACTAGGGAACAGAAACGAATCATTTTGGAATTAGAAGTATTTAAATCTTGAACGATTTAAGTTCAAATGGTTTGAATTAAAATACAATTTCTGAATACCCTGTTTTTAATATAAAAGTTGCCTTCATAGCAACCTATGGTACCGGTGTACCCTTGTTTAAGATCCCGTGTAACAGCTCGGAGGAAGCTGTTGTGTTCAGAAACACTAATGTGTTTTGGAAACTTGATTGACTTCCCAGTTCTCTGACATTCTCCTCACCCCAAGTTAGTGCCTTGTAATTTACGATATTTTTTTATTGCTTCCAAAGTTCATAGGAACTGCTTTGAATTACTGAAATAAGTTACCAACACATTGAGGTGAATGTACGACTTTATTCTTAATCTCTCATACTATTTAAAATAGCATCTTTTTAAAAAGTCTGAGGCTATTACTCTCCATAACTTTTGACTATGAAATTATTTTAATTGATTCTTGTTAGAAAATTACAGATAATATATCTAGTCCAAACTTTTTAAAATCAATTTTTAACTTGCTATCAGTTTCTGACTAGATTAGAGCTCTCTTATCGTCAGCACCGCCGTGCTGAGCGGGCAATACGAAAGGGCATCACTTGAATCGGTCCACTAGTCGCCATTTTCATTTCCAAATGCAAAATGGTAATGACTTTATTTTTATATATGGGACATTTGGGGGTATTTTGAGTTTTCTAACCTAAAGAAATGATTCTGGCAAGGGAGAAATTGAATTCCTTAAAGAATGCTAATTTCTCTTATTTGTTTTTTATTTGTCTTTATGGTCAACCAGGAAGAGAACCCTAACAAAAGTGAAGTCAGTAGAGATTTTTATAACTGGGGTCTCAGACATTTCTGTAAATTCATCGGTGGCACTACTTGGTACTCACTGGTGACCAGATCTTGAGAGATTTCATGATTCTTGAGCAGCTTCTGAGTCATGAAAATTGACCACACGATACTCAACTATAAAACAACCAAATACTATGTTTTTTCACTTCTGGACAACTATGTATCAACATGAAATGCAATCGCATGTGTACCTTCTTTGAACTATTTGATCCAACAGAACACTGCAGGATAGCAAAGTGAATGAAATGGATCTCTGCCTCAACCTTTTCGAATAAAAAGCTGAGACTTTCCTCCATGTCAAAATACCCTTTTAGGTGACAGCTAAAATTAATCGCCAAGTGATCCAGTCTGACTATGTTGTTTAATCCTCATAACGACTGTATGAAAGAAGCGGTGTTTGTGAACTCCACTTTTACCGAAGAGGAGATGAGATAGGGCATAATGTCAAGGGGCGTAGCTCATGAGTGGAAGACGGGAGGTATTCCAGCTCTAGAATTAGCGACAAATAACCCCCAGAGTGGTTGTTTTCACTTGACAAAAAGGCATAGCCGCTATAGCAACTCTCAGATTTACCTCCAGTGTAAGAGCTCGCGGGCGAGCACACACACCCACCCACACACACCACTGCCTGGTGGCTCAGCACATTTGGCTATTACATGTCTTTTGTTTTCTTGATTTGGGTTAAAAAAACTTTAACAAAGCTCCCATAAAGAAGAGAAACAAGTAAATAAAAATCTCATATTTGTACTGTTACACTAATAAGCTTAATAACAATAATCTGCAAACATCTGCAATCATAAAATAAAAACTTCATTACCATTTCAATGCAGTCACTACAAATCCTCAGGTTAGCCAGTGTACCAGCTGGGGCCTGGTGCTTCGCAACACAAAACAGCAATTCATTCCAAATTACCACTCTCCTCGGTGACTCTTGCTCCCTGGCTCCAGTCCCAAACTCTCCTGCTGTTCAAGTCTATTGTTTCTCCTCACCAGAAGGCTTTTATTTTCTGGGAAAGCTTGAAGGATTGTCTTGTGAAGAACAAGACTAATTTGTGAAGAACTAGGCTTCTGTTTTTCCATCTTCTTCCTCCAGCTTTCTGGACACACTCAGCTTTCCCTTCCCCTTTGTCCAGTGACATTGAATAAATAATCATGGATGGTATTAGAATACTTAACCCAGAGCACAAAACTGCAGGACTCAACAAAGCTCATTGGCATTTCTAACTGTGTAACGTGAAGTAGTCCACGTTTCGGATAATGAGCTCCCACCCCCCTGTGGGAGCTGTGGAGTTGAGAAAACTTCCTCTCTGTACTTCCTCCCTGGGGCCTCTCAATCATCAAATTTCATATCAAATTACAGAGAGCTTCCTCTGCGAGTTTATGGCCTTGAACAGCGCGTGAAAGACCAGACTGGTGGAAAATGAAAGATAGTCTTTGACCTACATGTTACACATACACCAGTCTATTGAAACTTTATACTACTTAAGAGATTCTGCTTAATAGGTAGTTTATTTTTATATGTATATATTTTCCTCTTTCATCTGGAGCTTACACTCTTTCAATCCTGAGCACAACTGAAAGGGGGAATGAGTCTGGAATTGATCTTGGTCTTACTGATGATCTCCAAGATTTGAGGGAAACATTGTCTTTTCGGATGAACTCTTGAAGTGCAGCGACATAACCAGGAAGTTTGTTTCTTAGGACAGGAAACCTAACTGTGTAACATGGTAAAATACAAGCCATTTAAACAGTTCTTCTACTTATGATCTCCAGTGAGGTGTTAGAGGACATCCAGCAGCAGTGTACTCTTTCGGTGTTGTCTTCCCTTGTGTCGTCATAGCCCCTACTGTATACAGAGACCCTTACAGTATTTTTTCAGGGACTCTGGGGGGTCTATTTATCAGTGAATCTCCTGATATTCATCTGTGGTACTTTATTGGAGCAGGTGGATATTCTCCTGGAGCTGGGAGCCCGCCCTAGTGACTATCTCCTCCTTGAAGTATAGCTGCTGCTTACACCTGAGGCAAACTCTACTAGCATGTACCAGAGATAAATCTTCATTCTTTGAGGATGTCTCTGTTTTGGCATCACCAGTGAAAAGGGATTATTACGCCTGCAATTGAATGTACCTCTGCTGCAACGAAGTGTGGCAGCCATTCAAGACACTACACATCTTCTCCAGCTCTCCACAGACAAAGGCTCGTTACCACTCAGTGAACGGACAAAAGCAAGAAGGTAGAAGGATCTGTGTGTAAGGTTCTGCTATACACTTCAGAGATGGCTATTAGGACAGAATTGGTAATAAACATGATTCATTTTTGTTGATCGAGCTTATTAATCTTCTCAAAGACTTCTTAAGTTTTGACAAAAATTTACAAAGAAGTATGGGCATTTTGACGTGAAGAATATAAAAGGGACACTTAATAAAGCTTATGGATTCCAAGCACAAAAGCTAAGGGTGATCCTGGGCCTCTTTCTTTACCAATTCCTTTATGTAATCTTATCTTTGGCAGCTGGCAAATGTGCTTGGTGTAGATTTTGGGGTAGAAAAAGAAAATGACACCTGCTTATGAGGTTTAGCCACAAGTCCACACACTGGGGCGTGTATTTTGACAATTAGTTTCCAAAGATAGACTTTGGATGAATGTAGGCCTTCTGGGGTAGGAGTAAACTCATCACGGAGTGCTGACTCGATCCACCTGTGGCACCTGGAAGCCTGTTTGTAGGCGCTCCCACCAAGGATGTTGTGGTCATTTTGGAGACAGCTACACAGTTTCTGTTGATTCCAAGATGATAGATTTTCATTGTGAGTGCAAGCTCTCAGAAGCCAGATTCACCATGAAGAAGTGAAAGCATATATTAGGAAAGCACTGCCTGGAAGCTTGTTTACCATCCTGAGACACTATATTGCAAGACACCACTGAAAATTTATCATTCTCACCTGGATGGATTGCGTAGTTGGGTTCAAAACATACTATTTCTAAAAGGAGATAGAAAATTTACTGTGTCCATGCAGGGTCTGAGTATGATGTGAGCAACAAGTTCTGGAAGGTAGGAACAATTTGAACAGGGAATTTGAGTCATAAAATTTGACAGACTCAACTTTTTACAGGGCATGCCATTCGATACCTGTGTACACACAGGATAAAAATAGTAAGTAGCTGAATAACTATTGGTAGGATAGTTAGAATTCTACATTAAAAACGAGCAGCCTCTCACAGGAAACAACCATCACTCAAAGTCAAACAGGGGACACACACACCAGAGACAGAATTTTTTATTCAGAAAATGTCTATATATTGTTTTGTTTTTGCCTTTTTCTACCCCAGTACTGGGACCTTGAATTTTCCAGGCATGCATGAAGCCACTGAACTACATATTCAGCTCGAAACTGTTACCACTTTTTGTACTGGGGCTCAAACTCAGGGCCTTGTGCTTGTTGAGCAGGCATGTGCAGCTGATCCCTGGCTTTGAACTCATTATGTAGCCCTGGTTGGCCTTGAACTCATGGCAACCTACCTTGCCTCAGCCTACCAAGTGCTAAGATTACAGGTATATGCCACCATGCCTAGGAAATGTCTAGATATTTAAAATTGAAATATATTAAAAACCCATAGAGGCAAGATAATATTCTAGGAGTAGTATATAATAAATCAAATTAAATCTATATTACTAAGAGCCATACATTTTAATTCAAATGACAGGATAGTGTTTAGATATAAAAGGTAAGACAATAAATGTTTTGAAGATAATCTTGAACAGATAAATAATGTTGACATTTTATAAAATGTAGGATTAGATTATACTTTTTTAATTTTCATGGTAACATGTTTCTATAGTTAAGTATTTGCTTCATCTTTTTCTTTCTTCTCTTAATGTGATGTCTTGACTTATATCCTGAAAATAGATGATTAAGACCCTTTCACATTTATTATTCTGACTTGTGGGTAAGTAAATTTCATTAGTGACCACATTTCCCACAGACCAGATAAGTTGCACTCTCTTTAGGATTTTTTTTTTTCCTTTCTGGTGATGATGTAGTCTAGTTTGAAGACCTTTCTCAACTTTTCTGTGACTTAAGGGAAATGTAGATATCACTCCTCTGCCAAAGACAATTTCAAAATTAGGGGTAAAGACAGAACTGAAATAGGATCCCAATGGGCTAATGAAAACCACCCTGATTAAATTCAGTATATTGAAATATTTCAACAAAATGAGACTGATAATTCATGCCCTGAGGGAAAATTGCCATTCCAATCGGCATGGCATTCCTATTTTTGAAAACTGAAAATTTGCTAAAGTAGTAGATTTATCCAAAATTAGCTTGCAAAATGCTTGCAGTAAGCAACATCTCCAAATCATGGTCAAATGGCATTTTGTATGGATATTCAGTGACAAAATAGCTTACATAGGTTAAAGTATAATTAGGCGAATGTCTTCTATTTCTTCAGAAATTCATTACCAGGTTTTGCAAATTTAATTTCATATACTAATCTGTGTGAGCCAAAAAATAATATATTTTCATGTCTGGCAAAGATACTCAGCTTCTATATTTGAGAACCAAGAGGTCTTAAAACTATGTGAAACTTTTCAAAGAGTGAAACCTTGCTAATTCAGTGATTAATCCTTCCGCCTTATCAAATCACAGAAGAACTTTTACTAAATGCCTGGAATGTGCAAGTGCCCAGTGATACTAATTAGATGACATGCTCAACATTGGTTTAACAAAAGAGAACACCTAAATAAATAAACACATAAATAAACTCCCAAACAAAATATCACTGAGTAAGTCAGACGGCGCATAGTAACAGCTTGATAAATATCAAGTTGTTTCCCTATTTTTAATGGTGGAAGAAGATTCGGATGGAGAGAAGGTGGGAGAAGTGAGGAGGGTTCCAGAGAAGGTCCTGGGGTTTTAAACGCTCTCAGTGTCAGGAGCAGAACATCCCTGATCTGTCTCCACCCTTCTGGTGCATTGGTGAGTCATGGCAAAAGCTTCCAATGTGATCAGTTGGCTCCATGAGGTGGTAAAAGCAAAGTGTGGCTTCTTTCATGGGAATTGGATCCATTGCCAGGTTGTCTCTCGTCCTGTGCTGTTGGAGAGGTTGAACCCTGGGACCGCTGCATGCTAGTCAGGATCTTTACTACTGACCTATAACCCCAACTCTAGTATCTTTTCATGATGCTGACAGGCAAAGCAAATGATAATGACTTTAAAAATTGCCTTTAAATGAACGTGCTGGCATGAGTAAATACTGAAGTGATTCTCAAGTGTGAGAAACTGAAGGTGTAATGTATGATAGGTATTATGAAATAAGATAAAAATGTTCAAAAATGGGGGAAACTAAGGGTGGGGGAAAGCAAAGAAGGAAAAGAAAAAATCTGAAGGCAAAAAGGAAAAAATGAAAAACAAGCTTATGCAATGGAAGTTGGAGGGGTTGAAGGGAGGAGGGCAGGGGAATGGAAAAAACTGAAAATCAAGATATATCATACACAGGCACAAATTCTCAGTGATGAGTGTGACCATAATGTACACCTAAAATGTAGCAATAAACTCAATTTTAAAATGTAATGTGTTAGTAGAGAGGATCAGAGTAGTCTTCTCTCTTACTACTTGTACCCAAGAGCTCATGATGCTTTCATTCAACAGAATTTATTGGGAAATTATTTGAGCTCTTTTTACATTTATAGAGTTCAAGGTAAATCCTAAACAGGAATATAAACCACGGAATGTTCAAGCCCACATCACCCCTGACCTTTGAAGGAGCCTCCGGAGGCTCTAGGCTTACACAATCAGATTCCTTCCCAGGCAATTTGAGAGATTTTTCACCGTGTGCATGCCTTGAAAAAAATCCAAAAGCAGTAAATCACTTTCTCTGGTTGCTATTGGGTTTGAGTCAGTTGAGGGAAGGTACGGTATAAACGGCAAGGAGAATACTGGTCCAGCAGTACAACCTTGGTTTGTTTTTCCTCCACTGACATGACAGCTTTGGAAAGTGTGAAGGATCCTGCAGAAGTGGGATCTTTTTCTCTTTTCCTCTAAAGGACTCTATGCTGTGAACTGTTGAACGCTAGCATGTGGCAGGAGTGTTGCCATGAAATCATGTTTCTTCTAACCTGTGAGTGATATAGGGGAGCCACATGGGAGCGCACTGGGGAATTCAGTCAACGTTCCTTCGTAAGCTCCCCACAATGTGAATGTGCACCATCTTGGGTTCTAGCCCAGTCTGTTATCTGGAGGAGTTCAGGCTCCTCTGCTGGAACAAAGAATGGAGGAACTGCCAACCTAAATGTAGTTAGTCCCTGCTATTAGTAGCATGATAGTTATTATGGCTGATCTTGCCATTAAATCTTAGAGTGAGTTTTCTGCATGAAAGCCAGAGATGTTATACTCTCCAAGACTGCTTTGAGTTCAGAGGCATGTATTTGTAAGTAGTCTGACTTGGAGATATCTGTGGTTTTAGAATATTTTTTTTCTTTAAATATAGCTGTTTTGAATGCATAGAAAAGCAGAGTTGGGGCTATAGAAATAACTTATCCCATGAAGACTTCAGTCCCTGGAGAAGGGTGAAGTCAAATGTCCTGAAAAACAGTGACGTGCTGGGGAAGGACAGGCCACGCGTGTGCGATCCTGTGCACAGAGGTTGCCGCAGTATCATCTGGCTATGGTGACACACCAGGACCCCATAGTGGAAGCTCACAGACCTCAGGATTCTGCCCAGAATTTTGAATTGCACCAGTATGTTTCATTCTTATATTATTTTCATATTGAATTAAAAGCTTTTTTACATAAATATCATTTTCTTCGGCATCTGTTGATTTTTTTGGACCATGAAATTTAGCAGGAAATTAAAAGCAAGGAGATTTGCATAGTATAATGCTGAGTTATGCAAGTTAGAAATAAAACTTAATCTAATTCTGTCACAAAAATCTGGGTTTTTTTTTTAAAGCAGAAGGCCTGACGAGCTCACACTCTTCACAGCCACGTTTGCGAATGCCGCCTCGCTCTCCTCCTAAGGTGACTCTGCCGCTCACCAGTTTGATCAGGGAGTCAAAAATGCATTTGCCAATAGCCTGGGTCAGATGCCAGTTGCTTTGGGGCTCCTTTGACTGCCAGGGCCTTTCTGGAGAGGATGTGCTGCCAAGGAAGTAGCAGGAGTCGGGGTAGAGTCAAGGTCGGGAGATAATAGAGGTGGCATCAATCCCGGTGAGAATTAGCAGAGTTTCTCCGGAGTGGAAGCATGAGATATAAGGCCAGGAATTTGACTGGAACCCCTCAGGCCAGTGGTGAATCTCATGGTGTCTCCTTTCTCAGGGTACTTATGGAAAAAGCAATCATCAAAATTTAAGAGAAGAGACTAGCTAGAAAGCTGGGGGGAATTCTTGTTTCTTACAACTAGAAGCAAAAGAGCAGGCATTATGTCAAGAGTACCCCGCTAAAGTAGAAGGTGAGGAAAACTCAGGTAATGAAAGGAGGGCTCAAATATCACACCTGAGAAGCAGGCAGATGTAAGAATGTGATTGGTTATAAGAGGAGGAGGGGTGAGAGAGAGACAGAGACAGACAGACACACATATACACTTACACACATACCCACACACACATGCACACACAGAGACAGAGACAGAGAGAGAGAAAGAAAGCTTGGGAAGCACACTTTGGAGGGATTCCTGGGTAAATGTTGGTAAAAATTATGATAAATTTAAAAATGTTATAATGTTGTCTGGGGTCAGATGTGTGACAAAAGAGGGGACAATAATAATCACCAGAAATATCACAAGTCTAGGAGTCAGAGCCCTGGAAGATAGTCTAACTGCAGAGGCTAACTACCTGAGTGATTTTTAAGGAGTTATTTTATTCCAAAATATCAACAGCAAAATCAGAGGCCTGATACAATTAAGTCCTTGCAGTGTATCAACAATTTGTGTCTTCTTTCTGCTGGAGTGTCGGTGTGTTTCATATAGTAAGCTTCTGAGACAACTAGCCTGTAGATTATATATTCAAATCCTGAGGAATCCTGTTATTGAAGTTCTATATCTAAGATCCTATTTAGCTCTGACTCCATATGCTTCTTTTAGCTTTGAAATTATGAATCAGAGTTATTTCCATGGTTGAGTTGGCAGTCAACCTTCAGTCTACAGGAAGCTATTGGAAAGCTGGATTTAAGTAGTTTTTGATATTAGAAATATGGGTACAACTCCTGTTCTTATTGTGGAGCCTGGGGAAGAGCCTGAGAGGCACATCCTCAGTCATTCTTCGTGTACTCAAATGCGGGGGCTTCATGATAGCCAAGGAGGTGAGAATTTACCAGGAGTAGGGATAAAGAGACTTATTTGGGGGTGGAGGCTTTCTGATCTGAAATTTGCAAATGTCTGTGGACAGAGGCATTGGTGTGTTGAAGTCTTTTAAGTAGGTCCTTGTGACACAGTGGACGGTTATCTCGGATGGACTAAAAAATAAAAATCATCCTATGTAAGTTATAGTGGAAATCTTCATGTAGAGCTTAAGAGTGTTTCTCTGGGCTGTGTATAGACACGAAATAATACGACTCAATTCTTTCTTCTAATCCACTGGGACAGAAGGAAAACTGACCTAAATAAACCCCTCCATCCTTTAACTTTGGCTCCTAGATATTTTGTCTCAGCAATGAGAGAAAAGCAACCTCTACAAACTTATTGACGTGTAAACAAGCACCGTGTAAACACAGGAGTCATGGTCTCTTAACTCAGTTCCTCATCTCACCCGCTTGCAAAGGGACAGGTGCGTGACTTTGTGTGTGGTCAATCTATCAGCAAGAGTTGGTAGATTTGTATTTTCATTATGGTTATTATATTAAAGATATACCCTCCATTATGTTAGCATGAAGTCAGGGGATAATGAGAGTAGAACAGAGTGAACCCAACAAGCGTGTGGTGTGTCTGTGTGTGTGAAGATCAGGTGATGTCACGGCCTGCACCGTAAACAGGTTCACAGGCACTCGTACAGAAGGCACACTTTGTTGGGGAGCTGGGCTGCACTGTGTCTCAGCCACTGTTGGTTTCAACAAAGCATCTTTTATTATAATTCGATTAATGATGCCGAGTGGAATTTTATTAGTACTGCAGTTCTGCGCTTTGCCTCAGACTGAAATCTTTTTTTAACATCATACTAAGAGTTTACACTTACTCAGCCTTATGCTGAGCCGTTTCATACACTGTGATATTTGGTACCCACAGTGACCCAGAGGGACAGGAATTGCCATCCTTATCATGGAAACAAGACAGATGCTTGAGGAAGTTAAGTGACCCACCTGCGGTCACTGCACACTCAAGTACAAAGTGAGAGCCAGATGGACAACATCAGCAAAGCCTATGCTTTTATTTTAGAGTTTTAATATGAACATATAATTGTTGAAGAGCTGAGGTGTAAGTTTTCATACCTTATTTTACATTTATTTTTATATTGTATTAGAATAAATTACTTCGACCCTGGGTATCTGGGGGAATTCGGGTTTTGCGTTCTCCAGATCTGAGAAATACTGGATAAAGCCGTGATGTCCCCACAGGTGGGGCCTATGTTTCTCTTGCTTGCAGCTGTGTTTCCATAGCTGGTAGTTTTCCTGCTGGGTTGTCAATAAATGTTTGATGAATGAAAGGGCCACTAAGCCTGTCCTCATCTTGAGGAATTTTCTTTCCTTAATCTGTCTACGGGAGTCCACTTTCTAGGCTCCACAATGAGTGAGCATTGTGACTCTTGCTGCAAACTTAAGGCTGTGCCCTCTCTTGCAGCAGTTCCTGACGGCACCCTTGATGACCCCTGTTCTGCTGTCAGTCTTCCTGGGCCAGCCTTGTGGAACCCTTAGCAAAACAGTAGACACAGGTCTTCATGAAATGAATCATCGCCAGTCTTCTTTCTGGTACGAAACATTTTTCAAGTGCTTTGTAATTTGATCCAATTTTCCAAAACATTTCCAACAACTTCAGGAGTACACTTTGGCATGAACATGCCTACATTATGTCTGATGAAAACACGATGTAATAACACAGTAGATTTATTTGATACCAAATCATTTAAGTCCCCAAGTAAGATATAAAACAAAATAGCTTTAATGTCCTTTAAATGCATTAATATTGAGATACATGCCCTGGTTAAATATTGTACCAGGAAACAAAATGTTAAGAGATATAATAATAAAAGCTAAATAGTGTTTTTAAATGAAAAATTCTTCCCTTTACTAGATTGCTGGCATAATCTGTACTATAATAGTCAATTGTCTTGCATCTCTATAGAGAAATAAATCTAGACACATAAGAAGTCAATGGAGCTGGATTATATATCAATGTGCTATTTATTTCTAGTTGCTTCTTTTCAGTCTTATTTAATCCTTTCAGGGTTTTTGTGACATAATAAACAAGTAGTTTATTTTTAACTGTAAAAGGCTGTTATACATATTTCTAAAGTGATTTGAGTAATTTGATTGGCTTGTTGGCAGCTAGACCTTTTATTAACTGGTTCTTTCAACAACTGCCATTTGAGCTAAGCTCAGTGGGACACGACTTTCATTCCAGATACGTGGGAGGCTGAGGCAGGAGGATCACACGTGGGAGCTCCGCAGAAGCCACTTAGCAAGACCTTGTTTCAATGAAACCAAAATAAACAAAAACAAACTCCTAAAAAAAGAAAGAAACAAAAGGGTAGAGGACAGGGTTCAGAGTTAAAGTGCCTCACTCTTGGTGGACAGAATGAAAGTGTGGAATTTCTTCCTTATCAGTGGTTTAAAGAATTATCTCCAGCCAGAGCGACTATCAAAGAAGTAGCCTTAAGGCGAAGTGAGCTAAGACACTCTCCTCTCTGGTCTCAGTTCATTAGCTGATATACTGCATATATACTTAGATGCTAGTCTTTCAGCATCTGTTCAATATTTTATGAAATTAATACTACTGTGTGGCATCTAGATTGTGAAGATATTAAAATATAATTCAAGTACAAATGAAACAATGCACCAAAGCAAAATGCTGCGTTTATTTTTTTCTAAAATGTGTTATTTCTTATTCTCTATGAATTAGGTCTGTGACAGATGGGCGATAATATGGGTCATCTGGTAGTACGAGGCTGCCAGTAGAACGAACACCTGTTCTGGGGTATAATCCTCGCTCTTCTTCATAGCCCTGTCATAGTAGAGAAATCAGTTCAAAGGGAAGTTTTCAAAGGAAAAATAACAAAAAACTCCAGAAGGAAGGCACGAGCAATTGTGCCCAGCACCGTGTTTTCACGTAGTTCTTTCCTCTGCTACCTAGATGGCAGCTGCGGGGTGTTGAGACCCCGGGTCACTTAACAGACCCCGGGTCACGTGACAGGGACGTCTCCTATCAGAGTGCTGTTCGCCGTCAGCTGCTCCGGACAGCAGCTCATGTTCCTAAACCTTGGGGTTCTGAGCTTGATTTGAGGGTTCACCAAGGAGACGGATGGGAGCCTCACAAGACAATGCCAGGAACATTAAAGAGCCGTGTTGAAGTGGGATTCCCTAGAATGTGTTCCATGCTGGTAACGTATTTTGTGAGAAATTAAAAAAAAAAAAAGGTTTGTGTGTTTTCACAAGTATATGCTGTGGCAACTTTGCTGTTTATTAAAATTCAGTATAGCGATGGGTGAATGTCAGTGGTAAAGCACCTGTCTAATATGTGTGAGCCCTTGGTTAAATTCACCACCATCAAAAAAAAAAAATTAGTAATTTGGTTCAACTGAAACTGCTCACAAAAGTCACTTGAAGGCTTCACGGGCTTGGAAAGGCTGTGCGAACCTTTTCTGTGTTTCTCAAGGCAGATTGGCTGGTGCAAAGGTCGAGTTACCCCAAAATACATCGTTTTGCTATATTGATTATTTTAAACAGAAGACACTTGAGAAAGAGTAGAAGTTGGAAGGGCTTTCCAATCTCCTCTTTTGTACCTTGGAGGAAGTTAGAAAATTTCCCATAAGCTAAGTGTCCTCCTTGTCCATGCAAGGAAAATCCTTATTAGCAGTGATTGGGAATCAATGCTAAACCAGATCGGTATAAACAAACCTCTCTTCCTTTAGCTTTCTTTAAAATATCTTGGTCACTTTCTCACAACTTTACGCCTCCAACCCTAAACTCTTGGTTGTGTCTTAACAAATCTATTGTTTCTCTTTCTAAAAGGAGGAATTTTAAAATCTTTACAAATTTATTATTTCTCTGTCTAAAATCTGTAAGATTTCCGCCCTGGTCATTTCTTGGACCTCTGTTTTCTTATAAATCTCCTTCCCTTGTACACATATAACATGTAAATGTAATCTTTCAGTTATTCTCCTACTAGTCTATCTATGTTAGTTTAATTTTTAGGCCCGGATAGTTACTAAGGAAGTAAAGAAGATATTTTTCCTCCCCTAACATTATGAACATCTGCTCTTTGCACAGAGTTTTCAGACTTTCTGTAAAAATTATCTGGGGAACTTTTTATATATTCAGTTTTTCAAGCTCTTCCCCCAAGGACTGTGAATCTTCGATTAAACAGATCTGAGATGCAGCCTAGGAATCTACATATTTTTTAGTAGAGCAGACTGGGTGATTCTGAGGCTGTTTTATGGACCACAGAGCTGTAGTTCCCACCACTGGCTGCAGGTTAGGTTAGCCCAGGGAGCTCTAAAAGCCCACTGATCCTCAAGCTGATTTGTCTGGTTCAGGGGGATGGTTGCTGATGACCAGCGGGTTGTACTCTGCAGTCAGGGCTGAGAACCACTGATCCTGGAGTCCTAAACATGCCAGACATGGAAAAGGTTGAATAATTAAACTGCAGATTACTAAACCCTGTTGCAGGAGATTTTGATTTAGAAGGATTGGGACTGAGGTTTGAATAAACCAATGAACTGATTTCAATCCTTAGGCTAGTTAGAGTTAAAAGGTTGTTGATCTCATGGATAAGTTGATGATTCATTCTCATAGTAAAACCAAACAAGGTTCTCTGCAGTATTATAACAGGAGTTGAAGATTTGAAGAAAACCAGTACAGGACCAGACACTGGCAGGGAAAACTTGGAAGCATAGGGAAAGGAGAGGTTGTCTGGTGGCTGAAGGATATTAAGAGCTATAAAAGGAAGACATAACAAGAATGCAGAGTCACACATAGCTTTTTCTATTTTGACATCTTTATATAGTCCTGGAACTTAAATAATTCCAATGGAGTTTTGAATCTACTAGTGTCTAATTTACAGTGTACTCAGGCATTTAAAAATGTAAGTAATTTAAAAATGAAATAAAATGAAGACAAACATAAAAGTATAATGTTGTACTTAGTGCCTTCTTGAGCATCCATAGTTTTCCCCAGATTTTAAGTGGTACAGACTTGAGTTTAATGTAAAACTCTGTGGCTTTCATTTTTGAACTTTCAAGATAGTGGGAGTGAAAGCTTCTTTGTGTGTGTAATAATTCATATTAATGAATGCTTTATCCACTGTTGAATTTTATAGTGGCTTCAGAATTTGTAGATTTTTCAAAGCATATTGCTGTACCTTACATCCAATAATTAGAATAATTATGCCTAATAAATACATTGTGTCTTCTGTGCTTACAGTCCCTAAGGAGACAGTATGTAGCCCTAAAACTTTATGGAAATGTCAGTAGATATTTGTGGTATATTTACAGTCAATGGAATATCTAGTTTTTCAGATTTGTTTAAAAAGGCTGACGCTAAATACATTTGATCAAGGAAATTAGGACTGCACAGCAGCCTCAGAGGAATAAAAAAATATATATTGATCCGATATGGAATTGTTCACAACACATCTTCAGAATTTGAAAAGTAGTAAAATGGTTAAAAATTATGAATCAGCAGTTGTGCCAGGGCCGCAGCCTGCCAGCCTCCAGGCCCACGCAGGAAGAGTGTCCAGGGACTGAGTATAATGGCAGCAGAGCCGGGGAGGCGGCGGCCAGCACCATTGCAGTCGCGCCGGGTCGGGATCCTGCCAGCCTCCAGGCCCATGCCGGAAGAGCACCCAGGGATTCAGGGTAGCAGCCAGCAGAGTCAGGGAAGGGGCAGGCCAAGCCATCGCAGCCAAGCAGGGCCAGAGCCTGCCTCTCTCCACGTCAACTGCACGAGCACATCCAGGGACTCTGTACTGGTGAGTAGGTGGGCTTGTTTGAAGGTCAGCCAGTACCATTGCAGCTGCACAGGGACCGCAGCCTACTGGCCTCCAGGCCGACTGCACAAGCGGGCCCAGGGACTCGGTATTGGTGAGTAGGCGGGCCCACTGGAACCTCAGGCACTGCCATTGCAGCTGTGCAGGAGCCAGAGCCTTCCTGCCTCTAAGCAGATGGGAGAAGGTGCTCTGACCATATTGTTTGAGTCCCTCATATGGTGTGCCAGAACTAAGGGGTTTTTTTTAGGTCCCAATACAGACTGTAGAGAGCAACCCAGGAAACACTGATATTTTAAGGATTCTAGATATTAGGAGGAAAGAGACTTGCAACAAACATCACCAGAAAACAGGGCAAGTACAAAGCCAAAAACAACAGCAGTGACAAAAATTCAGAGATGAGGAAACATTCAAAGTCTCAGATACAAAGATCTGCACCCCAAGGGAACACAGTGGGAAGGGAAATAGAGAAGTTTGGAGGTCAGTCTCCAGGATTCCTAGAAATGGTATCCAAAGCAGATCTAGTAAAATGAAAATCAGAACTGATCTCTGAGATGAAAGCAGAGATATTGGACATAGTCAACACGATGATTAATAAAGCTAACGAGGAAATCAAGGAGTTGATAAAATCCAAGACAGCAAAAGCAATGGAACCTTTGAAACACCTACAAGCAGAGGTCCAGAAAATTAAGAAAGAAAGTGAAAGTTTGTGCAATAGAATGAATATGGCAGAAGACCGAATTTCAGACCTAGAAGACAGGATCTCAGCCAATGAACAGGAAATGCATAATCTATGGAAAAAGGCAAGGAATAATGAAAAATTCCTAGATGATTCAAAGAAGAAAAACATAAGATTGATTAGAGTCACTGAGGAAGCAGGAGACAATGCTAAAGACATTAAAAACTATTCACAGACATACTGGCAGAAAATTTCACAGGAAAAGAAAAAGAATTGGACATACAAATATATGAAGCATACAGAACTCCACACACCCGTGACATGAAAAAATCTACACCTAGGCATAAAATTATGAAAGTTTCAGATATCCAAAAAAAGAATGAAATGCTGAAAGTAGCCAGAGAAAAGAAAACAGTTACATACCAAGGGAAGCCCATCAGGATCACAGCAGACTTTTCAACTCAAACACTCAATGCAAGAAGAGCCTGGAGTGAAGTCTTTCAAGCCCTAAAGGAAAACAACTTCCATCCCAGACTGATGTATCCTGCAAAACTATCCTTCAAAATTGATGGGGAAATAAGATACTTCCATGACAAAGAACACCTGAAAAACTTCACAAATATGAAACCTGTGCTCCAAAACATTTTAAAGAATATCTTGGAGAAAAATAAGCAAAGTTACAAATCCATGAGACCTAACCAAGTCAACCCATGGGACCAATCAAGAAATTGATGGGAAAAGGGCAAAAGTAGAATAATAGAGCCAAGGACAGAAAAACATGGCAGCACTAAATTTGCCTATATCACACATAACCATTAATGTCAATGGACTCAATGCACCAATTAAGAGATATAGACTGGCAGAGTGGATCAAGAAGCAAGATCCTACGATCTGCTGCATACAAGAAACACACCTAATTCAGAAAGAAACCCATGGACTGAAAGTAAAGGGATGGAAAACAATACTCCATGCAACAGGGAACAGCAAGAGAGCAGGAGTGGTGATTTTATTTGCAGACAAAATAGACTTCAAGCCAAAACTGGTAAAAAGAGATAAAGATGGACACTATCTTTTAGTACAGGGAAAAATCCAAGAGAAAGAAATAACAATCTGAAATATCTATGCACTGAATTCTAATGCCCCAACTATATAAAACAAACATTAATGGACAAGAAAAACCAGATAAACTCCAATACAATAATAGTAGGGTACATCAATACCCCACTGTCATATAGAAACAGATCAACTGGACAAAAAGTCAATAAGGAAATCCTTGAGCTCAACCAGATTCTTCAGCAAATGGCCTTAATAGATGCCTACAGAATACTTCACCCCACAAAGTCAGAATTTACATTCTTCTCAGCTGCTCATGGATCATTCTCCAAAATAGACCATGTGCTCGTTCATAGAACAGGATTAAGCAAATATAAAGGGATTGAAATTATCCCTTGTATACTGTCGGACCATAGTGCCCTGAAATTGGAGCTGAATAGCAAAAGAAAGCCCAGGATCCTCACAAACACATGGAAACGGAACAACACTCTGCTGACCAACCAATGGGTCACAGAAGAACTTAGAGAAAAAAATTGAGCAGTTCTTACAACTAAACGATAACCCCAATACAACATATAGAAATTTATGGGACATAATGAAAGCAGTTCTACAAGGAAAATTCATAGCACTGAAGGCCTACATCCAGAAAATGGAGTAAGCTGAAATAAATAATTTAATGCTGAACCGCAAGTGACTAGAAAGAGGGGAGCAAACCCAAAGCTCGCACTAGGCAAGAAATTATAAGTATCAGGGAAGAAATTAATGCAATAGAAACCAAGAGAACGGTTCAAAAATCAATGAATCAAAAAGTTGGTTCTTTGAGAGGATAAACAAAATTGATAGACCCTTAGCCAACCTCATTAAACAAAGGAAGGAAAAGGCTCATATCTGTGCTATTAGGAATGAGAACAGAGAAATTACTACTGACCCAGAGGAAGTCCAGAGGATAAGAAACACCTATTTTGAAAATTTATATTTTAATAAAATGGAAAGTGCAGAGGAAATGGATAGATTTCTAGACACATATGAACTTACAAAGCTGAATAAAGAAGATATAGAAATGTTAAATACCCTAATATCAATCTGTGAAATTGAAAATGTAATTAAAAACTTGTCAACAAAGAAAAGCCCTGGACCTGATGGTTTTACTGCTGAATTCTATAAAACTTTTAAAGAAGAGTTAGTGCCTCTACTTCTGAAACTCTTTAGTGAAACTGAAAGGGAAGCAGTACTCCCAAACTCATTCTTGGAAGCAGCCATTACCCTGATTCCAAGAGAAGAGAAAGACCCAACCAAAAAAGAGAACTACAGGCCAATATCCCTAATGAACATCGATGCAAAAATCCTCAATAAGATCCTGGCAAACAGAATACAGAGAATTATCAAAAAGATTATACACCCTGACCAAGTTGGATTCATCCCAGGCATGTAAGGATGGTTCAACATACGTAAATCAATAAATGTTATAAACTATATTAACAGACTCAAGGACAAAGACCGTATGGTCATCTCAATTGATGCAGAAAAAGCTTTTGACAAAATGCAACACCCATTTATGTTCAAAACTCTACAGAAGATCGGAATAGATGGTCTGTATCTCAAACTAATAAAAGTTTTCTATGAGAAACCATCAGCCAGTATCATACTAAGTGGTCAAAAATTGAAACCTTTCACTCTAAGATCAGGAACAAGACAGGATGTCCTCTCTCACCACTTCTGTTCAATATAGTTTTGGAAATATTAGCCACTGGAATTAAGCAGAAGAAAGAAATGAAAGGAATAAAGATAGGAAAAGAAGAAGTTAAATTGTGATTATTTGCTGATGACATGATACTCTAGAGGATCCTAAAAACTCAATTAAAAAACTGCTGGATCTGGGCCGGGGAGTTAGCTCAGTGGTTC